>JAJAGP010001949.1:0-92587 GCA_025084515.1 Ancistrus triradiatus
ATTCTGAAAGACATCAGAGAATTCTAAAGGAAAATGTCAGGACATCTGTCCATGAACTGAAATTCAAGAGATGGTGGGTCATGCAGCAAGACAACAACCCTAAGCACACAAGCCGTTCTACCAATCAGTGGTTAATGAAGAATAAAGTTACTGTTTTGGAATGGCCAAGTCAAAGGGGAGGGGAGGGGGGGGGGATCATTGGATCATTTTCCTCAATACATAAATGACCAAGTATAATATTTTGTCTCATTTGTTTAACTGGGTTCTCTTTATCTACTTTTAGGACTTGCGTGAAAATCTGATGATGTTTTAGGTCATATTTATACAGAAATATAGAAAATTCTAAAGGGTTCACAAACTTTCAAGGACCACTGTAGTTACCATTTTCCCAATAAATAAATTCATTAATACAGAGTATTAATGATCCGCGTATGTGATGGCCAATGGACTTTCGTTTTGAAATGGGAAAACAAAAATCGGAAATCCCGTTTATCATTTAAAAATTGAAGATCGAAAAAACACCCGTTTTCCGTTTTGATCATGAAAATGGAAAACGAAAAACCACACTAAATAAAGCAAAAATAAAAATAAAATTTAAAAAATTGTCACGTGACGGTGGGGCAGTATGCAGTACATACTTGTGTGAAGTTCTGTTTATTACAACTGCCGGTTCACAACCAAAAACTCAGTGGAAAGAAATGAAATATCCAGACACACATCAATTTCCTGGTTTTCATTGGTAAGAACCTTAAGTGAAATCGTATAACGTGTGGTTTTTCGTTTTCTATGATCAAAACAAAAAACAGAAAACGGGTGTTTTTTCGGATTTTTGTTTTCCCCATTTCAAAACGAAAATCCGTTGGCCGTCACGTACACGGAAAACGGGTGTTTTTTCTATCTTCTATTTTCAAATGATAAACGGGAAACGGTTCGTTTTCCGATTTTTGTTTTCCCATTTCAAAACGAAAATCCGTTGGCCCTTCAGACCATTAAAGTTGTTCATATTCAGAATGATACTCATAAGTGCACATCACATTTTCACACAAGCCCATTGCAGAATAAGCTTTAACCTACCAACAGTCACCCACCAGTTTAGGTACACTTTGCTAGTACCGGAATGGACCTTCTCTTGTCTTCAGAGCTTCCTTAATTCTCAATGGTGTTGATTCAAAAGCTTCTGGAAAAAAGATTTTGATCCATATTGACAGGATAGCATCGTGCAGTTCCTGTAGATTTGACAGCCGCACATCCATGATGAGAATCTCCTCTTCCATCACATCCCAAAGCTCTATTGGATTGAGATCTGGTCACGGTGGAGGCCATTTGAGTAGTGTTCAAGAAATTAATTTGAGATTTGTGGCATGAATATAAGCAGCAATAATCGGGTAAGGGGCCCACCATGTGACAAGAAAATAACCCTCCCACCATTATACCAGCCTGGACTATTGGTACAAGGCAGGGTAGATCCATGCTTTCATGTTGCTTACGCCAAATTCTGATCCTACCATTCGGATGTTGCAGCAGAAATCGAAACTCGTCAGACCAGACAACGTTTATCGAATCTTCTGTTGTCCAGACTTGGTGAACCTGTGCAAATTGTAGCCTCAGTTGGCTTTTCTTGGCTGACACCCAGTGTGGTTTTCTACTGCTGTAGCCCATCTTTTCCAAGGGCATTGACACACCCCTATACCATGACAGACCCTGGCATTTGGACTTGTTGCTGATAGTAGTCTAGCTGGTCCATTTTTTCCAAACAAGATCTGGAATACTGACTGGTCTGACCACAACTATTCATTTCCACTGTGATGGACCATCCTAGATGCCTACGAACCCAGAGAAGTTGGACACCGCTTCTGGACATGATGAACATGAGGCTTTCAGTTTAGGCTCTACACACTGAAATTGCTCCAGATTCCTTTATTGCTTAATGATATTATCCACTGTAGAAGGAAAAATATGCAAATCCCCTTTCAAGTAATTTTCTTACTCATTTGTTGAGAAACTGGTGATTCTCTGCCCATCTTTGACCCTCAAAGATTCAGCCTTTTGTGGATACTGCTTTTATACCAAATCATGGTTTCAATCACCTAAACTGTTTGAAATCACATCATTATTTAGTTTTTTTTTTTACCTCATTACTAGACCTAAATTGCCCCATCCCAACATTTATTGGAAAGTGTTGCAGGCCTAAAATGCAGGAATAGATGTTAATTAAAAAAAGAAATGTTGAGCAGAAAAAAAACTTCTCAGGTTCATACTGTCTGCAGTGAAATAAAAATCAAAGTAATTATTCACATTTTCCATACCATTCCAACTATTTCTGATTTGGGTTGTATTAAAACAAGACACAGACACAGGTCACATTTCCACTCCTGGATTTATTTACAGGTGCTCTTCTTTAGTGGTATCCACGTCATGTATTTACAATTCTCCTCAATTCCGAGTATGAAAACTGTACAATAGCCAGGAGTGAGTAGAAAAAAGAAATTCAGGATTAAAACATTCAGCCTCTATTCATCTTAAAACCAGGAATCAAAGACGCAGCGGAGAACATTCAAAGCCAGAACGTTTCCGAGAGACGATGCAGGTCTGAAGTGAAGCAGATATTATTTGGTCAAATATTAAAACGCGGACAGAACGCACGATACAAACGAGGCGGGCGTGATTTCATTTCGGGTTAGAGGCGCTTAAATAATTTAGTGTCCAGTTGGAAAGTACCTTAAGCAGACAACACAGTCACGTCAGGTGTCCAGCAGAGGCTGAACCACTGCAGGCGTTTGGATAGCTATACGACCGACACTTAGGGAATGAAACGCTGACTGCGACAATCAAGCTAACTTTTTGATACAGTTCTTGATACGACCTCTCCTTGGAGCGAAGCTTCATGTTAACTGCGTTAAAATCTTGATTGCACATGGTGGTCTTAGCTTAGACAAAATACCTTCTTACTGCACATAAAGGCTTCTCTGTATTAATAAAGCTCTGATTAAGAGTAGTGTGTTAAAGATATCCTTCATAAGCATCACAGCTTCAAGTGCAACGTATTAAGTGTGTTAGAGGAAAGCAGTGATGGCGTACACTACAGGTCAAAGCCGTTTGGATTGGTCCATTATGATGATGGAGCACTTTCAAGAAATCTTTTCCCTACAAGGAATTTCCAGAGCAAAGAAAAAACATGCTGGTCTGAAGTACAGTACTTAAGAAGCTGGTGGATGCCATGCCCTGTGTGAGAACATCAGTTTAGTTTGGAAATGTCAAAGGTCTCACACCTACATCTACTACATACGAATCCCACTCCTGTAATACTGGTGATAGTTTCAGAAAGAACCAGTTTTACTTCAGTACTCATTATGACCTATACCTCATTGTCTCTAAGCCTTCAAGCTTTCACATTTTCTTTTTCTTTTTTTTTTTTAACAACTCCTGAAGATATAAAAAGAAGCCAGGTGGAGGAGTAGCACGGCAGCGTCAGGAGCTTTTCAGGGTAGGGCTGCCACTTTTGTCCGATTCTTTGTCCTTTATTAGTGCACTAAAGACCTAGAAGAGAAGGAATGAGAGCTAATCGTTAATGCATTGCTTAAAAATAGATAAGCAGGACCAGTGTTTATATCTGATACCAAACACTTATTTCATCAGCTGCGACACGATTAAACAGGCAAACTCCAAAGAAATGTAACGCATACACATCATCTCTGAACTCATCATCTCGCCCACGTCTGTGTCATGGCTATTTTTTCCTAAAGGCGAGTTTGGCGACTTGACAAGGTTACAAAAAAATAGACAGATAAATTCATACCTGATGCTGACCATGTGTACGATCACATTTACAAAGTGCATAAACATGTACGTACATGTAGTGTATTCATTTACGCAAATCTGAGAAATAGTCCATGATTGATGATTGTTTGTCTTTGATTGAGGACAGACCTATGTTTCCAAAACTGAAAGAGGAATTAACGTCTCTCTTTAGAATCGCTGGTATAATCTGACACAAAAAAAGGATAATGATGCAACTTGCTTGCATTGTTGGGTTCAAATAACACAGAAAAATACCATTTTTAAAAGTTATTCTGGTTACTGCGCATGCGCATCCCGCCACTACAAAGGGGCCAAGACTTGCCACCCTCTTCTCTGACACATTTACTAATATGCCGATAGGTTCTTTCTAATGTTGGGGCGGGGCTTCTGTACTACAGTCCCATTCATATTTCAACCAGTGACCTGTCTCCTCCTCTTATAACGTCTCTGATAACAGACAGGGGCTCTACATCATCCGGCGTTGCAAGTTAAAGAAGGATTAAAGTGCCACCTACTGACCGGTCTGAAACATGGCGGCTTAGCGGGGTAGACTTCCATTACTGGCAGGACATTTGTCACATTTTAAACTTGGCAATGCTTTTCGAGGTAAAGTGCATTTAAGGAAACCCGTCTTGCCATCAAAGGTGGCGAGAGATGAGGTCGAGAAGATAGCGGGCTGAGACAGCGAGGTTAGACTCTACTGGCCACCTTTTAGCGACCAATGTCCGTTCGCTTTAAGTACAGAGGGCTTCAAAATACGAATAAATTATAATTGGAAATGAAAATCTGCCTTTTAACTCCGGATGCTGTGGCTGTAAACTGCTGGTCATCTCAAGAGCCAATCAACACTGTAGATCCGTGGGCAGAGGCGGGATCTTTACCGATCATGTGCTCGCTTGCTCATTAGCTCATGTTTCTCGGTTGATGTGTTTCTAAACTTTTTGTGAGGAAGTTATTCATGTTTGTGTGGATGACTTCCCACTGGTTATTTGTCCAAAGCTGTAAATGGTGTTCATAAGTGCAAGTCGTACTCCTTTGTTCGACTCTTCTCCTGACTGCCACCCAAATGGTGGAATGAACTTCCACTGGATGGCCGTCTTCAAACAGGGACTAAAAACGCACCTCTTCACTCAGCACTCAAGTGAAGGCTGACAATGCACTTGTATACAGTATTTAATGCAATCATGTATTAAAGATAAATAAATAACTTTGTTGGGGAATTTACCTACAACATATCGTAACAGGATTTTAGTTGGATTCTGTTCTTGGCCCATTGCTTATTTGTATTAGCATGAGGTAAAGTCTACCAAAAATAACACAAAGCCCTTCTGTATGGGCATCAGCTAAATTCCAGTGTATGCTTATGTGGCAAACTAGCTATTGTTGTTATATAGAATGAGATAAAATGCAGTGATTTGAATAATGGTTACTCGTTCAAAAGTTGCCAAAATGTGCATCCCATGGAGCTGACTGACAAAATTCATATCTAACCCGTTAAAACCAAACTGCCTACAAAGGCGTTTTCTTCCAAACCCCATCAAAGTTAGTGCGGCAACACCGTGTTAGGTCTCGGCGCGCGAGTAAAACACACCTGGGTCCACTTGCGATTGCTGCTGGTCATGTGCGTGTTGAGAATGGAGCTGAAGAGGCGCTCGGCAGGGATGTGCTCAGGCAGGCGCGTGAGGAACTGGGCCATGTGGATGAAGTCCATGTGGAGGAGGACGTCCTCGTACAGGCGTAGGATCCCGAGAGCCGTGCGGAACAGGAACTCTTCACCGTCTCTGCAGAAAACATCCCAGACTCTGCACGCCACGTCCAGCGGCAGGGATTTACTGTACAACGTGAAGATCCTGCACACACACACACACACACACAACACACACTTTAATTAGGTGATGAACAGAAACTAAAAAACTTGGCCAAAACTAATAAAAAGGTTGGGAACGACTGAAGTTCTCAAAGTCTATCAAAATAACAAATGGACAGTGCTTGAATGTAAGAGGAATAAGGCAACATGCAGACAAATGAATCAAGACCTTCCTAAATCAGGCAATGCCTCTTAAGGTAGCCATATGTCTAAAAATGCCCATCTGTTAAGATAACAACTTTGAAACAACTGGAGCTTGAACGAAAAGAGGCTGCAAGTGTATTTTGCCCCAAGGATCAGTGACGTAGACGGTTAATGAGGCTAGGATCACAGCTGAAGCTCTGCAGATGCTAACATTTTAGAATCACCAAGTCCCCAAACCTATAATTAGATGCCACTTCCATGTCAACAAAGTACATGGAAGGCAAGTCTGAAGAAAGCCTTTTGTTTCATTTTCTTTCCTCCAATGGTCCAAGGAACCATGTTAGTACACATGGCATCACAGACTCCGTGAATTACAAGACACTTTAAATAAACATACATGTTTGCCTCTGTTAAGAAGCTACAACTGTGTCATGGTTGAATCTTCCAACGGGATAGTGACCTAAAACATATGTTTAAATCTAAACAAAATGGGGTTCAGTCCCCTGAACTGAGTGTGTGTGTTATATATAGTTGAACAATTTTTGAACATACATGAACATTTTCTGTTCCAATTAATAATATACACTGCCCAGAAACAGTCTCTCATTGGATAATTACTGCATTGGTGATTATGTTTCAGCTGGCAACAAGTTATTTAACCCTAACTGATGCAGTGAGTAGCAACTCTGGACAGAAATAAATGTTGTGACATTGCAGAAGCAGTTCTGTCCAGAGTTGTATTAAATTTCCCCCCCAAGATCTTGTACTGATGATGGGAGATTTGGACCACTGCACAAAGTCTTCTCCAGCACATCCCAAAGATTCTCAATGTTGTTCAGGTCTGGACTTTGTGGTGGCCAATCCATGTGTTAAATGATGTCTCATGCTCCCTGAACCACTCTTTCACAATTTGACCCTTCTGAAGCAGATGAACATCGTTTCCACGACCACAGGATGTGTCTTTGGACATGGTTGTTTAACAAATGAGAAGCTACTCACTGCATCAGTTAGGGTTAAATAACTTGTTGCCAGCTGAAACATAATAGCCAATGCAGTAATTATCCAATGGGAGGCTCTTTTTTAAAACTATTTTCTTAGTTAAACCCAAGTGCTGACCTTTTTTTTGGACGGGCAGTGTATTAGACTGCATGTATCTATTGTAACTCCTTTAACAAACAGCAATGCCACTAAAAGTGCAATAAACCAATTGTGATCAGGCTGCAGACACTGACAAAGGGCTGGACGTCGACAAATTACATCTGGAAAAAAGTTATGCTTTAGCTTAACACCTACCTACTATGGTCGGTAAGCTAACATCAGCAATGCTTCTGCACTTTATTTGCATTTAGGCCCCAGAATTTGAGGGTTACTGTAAAATCGTCACTCACCAGTCGATCAGATAGAGGTCTGGTGTGAAGTTGGAGTTCAGGAAATGGCTAAATAGTTTGGGGAGGTTTTCTTCAAAGAACACCTCGAATGCCGCAAAATACTTCAGCATCTGACGTGAACACAGCACAGCACAACTGAAGACAAGACACTGACTAATAAAAAAAAAACCAAACATACAAGAAGTGTTAAAGGTTCTGTACCAGTTCATGGTCCACTCTGAAGAAAGCCATCTGGCAGGGTTTGTTTAAGAGGTTAGCGAAGGCAATGAAAGCATCAGCCTCGTCCAAATTGAGGATCAACACGGCTGCGATGAAGGACATGCCTTGGACCTGGGTCCAACAAACGCAATATTAACAAGGGTTAATAAGACGGAGCGAATTTCATTCTTATCGACACATAAATATATATAATATATCATAAAATTATATATAATACTCACATATCCCACATCAGGCCGATAACAGGTGTAAGCTCCAAGTACGCTGTGGAGGAGATCGTGATACGGCCCTCCCTGAGGTTACACGAGCACAGAAGAGGAGAAAGTCTGGCTTCATTCACAATCACAAACCAAACCATAACTTTTAAAACATACTAAACTGTTACAAAAACCTACTTTCTGGAAGATGAAGAGGGAGGGGAATGTGCGGGAAATGTCCAGCTTGATCAGGTCCAGGCTGGATTCGCGATCTGCCAGAGATGCACCACTGTCCGCTGCAGATGTCCCAAAAACATTCCATTACATTCGACTATTTGTAGTGTCGCCTAAACTGCCAACTAGGGGTGTAACGATGTACTGCGAGGCATCAATGTCACGATATTTATCACGATACATGCATCCAAAATACATCAGTAGTGACAGATTCTTAAAAACGACTCTTGAAATATTGTCCCATACATAGTAAAGTGATTTGTATTCTAAATATTCTGCACGTCATCCAATTAAACAGGACTAATTACACTCTTTATAATGAAATTCGCAGCTGGACAGTGTTCTTTAAGCACTGACAACATTCTTGATATGATCAGAAAAGCACATAAAATTTATCGTGACACGATTAAAGAGCTATGATATCATACTCATTGTTTATTACACCATCTAAGACAGTTGCATTTTTTGAACACCAGAGGGCACATGTCATGCTCCCATACATATTTAAAACTCTTTTAATTTCTCAGGATTGCAGCAGAAGAATTCGTTTTGTTTACATTTTTATACAAGAAAAGGGCACATTATTTTGAATTGTTATTTTTGGTCCCCTTTACTCTGTTCTCTAATGATCAGGTCCCTCACAGGACCAGCACAGATCAGGTACTATTTGGGTGACGGATCATTCTCAGCTCAGATCATGCTGGAGTTTTTAAACAATGTCAGTGTCACTGCTGAACTAAAAATATTCCACCTATCAAAAATTCCCAGCCACCCCCAACTGTGGGGGGTCATGACTATTAGAGAACAGAGCAAATGGGACTAAAAGTATGTAGAGAAACAGACGGACTACAGTCTGTAATTGCAAAACTACAAAGTGCTTCTATATAGTAAGTGGAGCTGATAAAACAGACAATGGGGGTAGAAACAAGCAGGTGGTTTTAATAAAGTAATCAGTGAGTGTACGTGGAGGCTGAATTTTTGGTCTTTAATTTAAAAAGAGCCTAAATACAGCCAACATTTGTAAGCTGAGGACATTGACAGTTCCGGTTCTAAACATTCTGTAACAAAACTGGGTACCTGGTGCTAGGGGGCGCTAATCACAGAAGGGGATTTGCATAAGCACAGAAGTCATGTCAAAATTGGTATCCACCAAGCCCTATTGCAAAGGGCAAAACTATGGACCAGTTCCATCGACCACACAACAAATCAGGAACCTGTAACGTCACCCGCTTTAACCATGTACCACATTTCATTAAATGCTTTCAATGCTCCAAATATATTTGTCCTCTTATCAGCTTACTAGATACATGTTTTCACTAAGTGTAACCCCCAGCAGAAATAGTGCTGACATGAGAATGAAACCCAGATGTGAGCCGGACACAGTGGCAGGCGTTAAAGCTGAACAACAGCCGAATTCACAAACTCAGACCTTCTCAAACTAAGCATTTAACCACAGCCCAAGGACATCTGATTTGTGCAGCCGTGGCAGAAAGCACAGGAAACGCTGCAGTTAAATGAGCATACAGTTACTGGGCCCGGTGCCTGGTATGCAGGATGGAACGCGGGCAGACGGCAGAGGAAGTTACTAACGTGCAAAGGAACTACTGAGGGTAAGGAAGGGGGTTCTCTCGTGCATAGACAGTTCGGAAAGGGATCATGCAAGCGTTGGTGCGTATGTACCTTCTGCCTCGACCTCACAGCCCGTCTCTCTGAAGCTCTTCCAGCGCTCTTTGGCCCGGGACAGGAAGATTTCATACAGCTCTGCCAAGAAGAGGAGAGAGACACGGGGTGAGGAAAGGGGAACCGTGAAAAGGACAAATCAAGTTTGTTCTCCCGTTTAGAATTAGCTAGTTTACATAGTACAGGGACACACTGCTTAATTTGCTTATTTTCATTTGCCTGTGCTACAGCAGTAAAGGAAATATCCTACGGAACAGGCTTACTATAAAGCCTATTATTATGGATGCACCGAATATTTGGCAACCGAAACTACCATAAGTGAAAAGACCGAATAATTTATATCAAAAGATGGAACCCACGTGGAGCTGCAGCAAACGTCTGCTATGTGGAAGTTTCGGTCACATTTCCGTCCTATTTTTAAAGAAATACGAGCTGAATATTTATTTAATTGTTTCGTTCACTTGAACGGAACGAGAATCTAACCTGAATGCGCTAGCGTTTTACGGAGTGTTCATCGGGTCTGTCTCATTACCAAGTCAGTGCCCTTGCTGCCTACTTCCTACGTGGGGCGCTCTCTTTGTAAAGCTTCCTAACCGACAACGGAACCCTAGACGTTTACTGTGTTCTGTATGAGATCTGCGGTTTAGCACATTTAGCTGGTAACTGGTCATAAATTAATTGTTTAAATCTAGCAAGAGTCAAAGTATTAATATGTGAAATTAATTTTTTTTTTTTTTTAAGTACAGGAACATAATTGCATACATATTTAACACCGGAGACACCAAACAAAAGGTGAAATGTAATTCAATCATATTTAAGTCTACCACATAGTCCTGCAATTACATTTTATATGTAGGAACAAACTATTTTAATCTTTTTTTTAATAAATAAAATAAATTATTGTATAAATGTACATTATGTTTACATTAGGTTTGCATTATGTTTTGCTTTTTTTCCCCATAAGAAAAAATACATTTAGGCAATTTAAGTAATAATGAAAAAAGTGGCAAAAGTAATTAAAAACTGCATTAGATTTCTGGTCAAATGTTTCATTTTGTTTGGTTTCGGCCACAAATATAATTTCCAGCATCCCTACCTATTATACGGTGAATGACAAGGTTTTAAAAGCCTGGAAGAGAAGCGATTTTTATGCACAAGCTGTGAAACACGCCGACACTCCCCGTCTGTCAGTTCTGTCTTTTGGCCATGATTCTGATGAGAATTTCCTGTAGGCTGGGATTTTTGCCACTGCTGGTAGACCCGTAAGACCCGTACGCTTTGATACGCCTGATAATTCACTTCCTTCACACTACTGGCACGCCCAAATGCAATCACTCCTTTGGGCAGTTTTCCACACATCGAACGATACATTCACTGTACTGTATCACCTCCCATCAATCTACGAACCCCGTTGCACACATCCTCGTGCATCACCACCTGTAGGAGCTTAAGATTACTACCATAGACATAACAGCCACCATATTGGTCCAGGCAAGACTGGCTTGCAAACAAACACAAGTAAAAGGGGGTGCTGGATTTTTCCTGGTTAAAATGCACAATAAACTAGTTTCTTATTTGACCACTAACCAACATTCTGCTTTTTATAGCAGTGAAACAATACACTCAAAGACAATATACACTACAGTACAGCATATTATTAGTCTGTAAAAAAATAAGATGTAGTCTAATAAATAATATAATTGATGAAATAATAGATTAACAATAGTAGTTACAGTATATGCAGTACAAGTAGTAGTATAATGATACAGTACATAATATGGTCAATACAATATTATATCACTATTTATACTATTTACACTATTGCTAATCTATTACTATTTTTGTTTTATTATCTCATTATTTGTTAGACTAGAACCAGGCATGTTTTTTCCCAATGCAATCATAGGAGAATTGAGAGTATTTGCCTGGACCAATATGGCGACGACGTTGACGCACGATCCAGCAGCCAATGGGGCATCTATGTATATTATGTCTATGGTAACTACCACCTTAAACACGCAAGGTGAGCTTATAAAGGATATTTTCACAAGAAAACTATGCGCAAACAGTACGTAAATTCTTACATAAATTACCGATGAAAACACGAGTGGAAACAAACTGTTATGCACATGCTAGATCTTTTGTAATTTAAGGAAACTACAGAACAACTACAGAAAATACAGTAACGTACTTTTATGACCCTCTGTATGGGAAAGCTGTAACACTTACGCCTTAACACTTATGTGCACTTTGTAAAAAAAAGTCTCTAAACAGTGCACGGGCGTTGATCGGATGGTTGTTACCTGTATAAAAGGTTGTATACCGTATAATGTTATGCACAGATATGAGTGACTTACAACACCACTGGTACTCAGTGCAAGAAATAAATGTAGTGTTAGAAGGGTTTACACATTTTTGGTTCCTTGTTTAAAAAAAAAAAAGGAAATGAAATACTGTGAAATAAGTGTTAATACTATACCAGGCAGAGCAGTATAGTTGTACTTAAGTACGACAAATGCTGTTACACAAAATAATCAATATCGAACGAATATGCCATATTTACTCCCACAAACTTTACATTCTGCCTATGGAGAAAGCAGAAAGCAAGTTTAACTCATCATCCAAAACCACCTCCAGAGCTCCTTCAAAGAATGAGCTTTGTGATTTATACACCTGCAGTAGTTAAATATTCACTGTAATAAAACAGCAAAGCCGTGCTCTTTAAGTTTCTCCTCATTCACCTGGGGTAATGTTAAGCTCATTGCCGATGGCCAGGCTCCACACTTTTCCCCGGACGTTGGGCGGAAGGCCCTGCCACCACAAATCTTTAACTCTGCGTGTGCTGCGCCTGAATAAACAAAAAGAACAATTAAAAAAAAGAAAACGCACAATAAAAACATTCGAATTGACCGGTTCAGGAAATGAGCATGAGTAAGAAACTAAACCTATAAAGTTAAAGCAATAAAACAATAAAAGGACACTGATTGGTACAAGAAAAGTAATTCAGGAAGTCATACAGATAAGAAGGTGCATGTCCTCGTTTATAATCCTTTCTAAATGCTTCTGGAAACAGAGTGCATGTAAACACATTGACCGGATTACTGACTCAATCTGATTTTCTGCAGTTATCGGATTATACCATTGATTTTCCCACCAATAGGTTCATTTACATTTTACATTTATGTCATTTAGGAGACGTCCAATTGATACAGTCTTACAATCCAAGCAATTGTGGGTTAGTTCCTTGCTCAGGAACCCAACAGTGGCAGCTTAGTAGTGGTGGGATTTGAACCCTGGACCTTCTGGTCCAAAGTCCAGTACCGTAACCACTAAGCTACTACAGGTTCAGAATGTCCAGGCTGTGAAACAGTATTTGTTGGAGCGAGAGCTGCTTACATGCTGTCCCAGTTGGGCAGGATCTCCGTGTTCCACACCACCATGGCGTTAGCGATGATCTCCTCCTGCTTGAAGCGCTCCTTCATCTGTTGCTTCTTCTTCTGGGCTTCCTTCATTTCTGCACACATACGCAGCTCAGTGTTAGGAGGTACTCACGCTAGGTGATCTGTACCATGCCTGAGCACGTTTGTCCCCCAAAAGTATGGTTCGTTTGACTAGTGTGATTGCTCCGTACTGCTTCAATGGGCTCGGGCACGGTACGGATGGAGTGTGATCACTAACCGTGCCCAAGCACCAAACACAACCAACAGCGGCCTGCGTAAAAACCTTCCTATATGTGCAGCCAAAAACCCCACTGCACAAGTAATACAGGCGCTATACAGGAGCTATAAGGCGTATGAGAGGGCTGTGTGTCAGCACTCCCAAAAAGACTTCAAAACACACAAAGTACAACCAAAGTTCACCGTGCTGTGCAAGCATGCCTTGTCCACCACAAATAGTAGTACTGTGACGACATACTCGGGGCCAGTTTAAACAAACGCAGGCCAGCGAGAGAAGTGGTGAGGGGGTACACTTGTGCTCTGGCACTGTACATGGCAACCGGGCACTGGACTAAATTAATAATACCACACTAACACTGCCCCATCCCAAAATACTTACTTCGTCCTTTTTAGCATATATGGGTGAAACAATCATTTTAACTGACATTTTGAAAAATCAGGACGTTGTTGTTATTCAAATATTTAGCTATCAAGGCCCGTATTTTTAGATAAGATAACATAATTATCATATCAGATTTTATAATATGGTAAGGCCAATCCCAAATTGAGCAAGCCTAGGGTGACAGTGGCAAGGAAAAACTCCCTAAAGGTTATGAGGAAGAAGCCTTGGGAGGACCAAGACTCAAAAAGGGACCCAACCTCCTTGGATGGCTTACATGATAAATCTAAGAATGAAACTACTTTATCTAATCAAATAAGTCTATAGTAATAGTTCACATAAAATAACAGTAAAATATGCATTTTGGCATTAGGTAGGCCGATACACAGAGTCACTCTAGGACCTTGAGTCCTCAGCAGGCAAGACTTCATCCCCAGCCAACCGGAGGAGGCAGAGTTACGGTCTTCTGGTGTGGCCGGGTATGGTGGGGCTGGAGCTGATGACGGGAAAAACTAGAATGGAGCTCAAGTGGATGAACATCTTACTGTGTGGGGCTGGAACTGGTACAGGAATTGATCTAGATAATAACTAACATTTCACAGCATTACGGCAATATGATCATTAGACGTATTCAGTAACTCAGACAGAGGCTTCCAAAACGACAAATAAGAAAGACCTTTTTATGTCTTATATAATGTAGGCCAGCACTCGATTGTTGCAGTGGCAAATCACTAGCCCACCACCAGGGTGTGAGTTCCAGTGCTGCCTTCAGACCTTAGAATCAGAGACAGAATTGTGGCACTTTTTACAATCACATTTACACCCATGTTCACACAGCAAGCAATGTGGCCCAAATCTGATTTGCTAGTTTTTTTTTTACATTTATTCATTTATTTAACTTCGCTATCAGCATCAGTGTTCAGCGACACACACAAGGTTATCTCAAGACAAGTCACTCATACACTCAAGTCAATGCCAATTTAGTGTAGTCAATTAACCTAACATGCATGTCTTTGGACTGTTGGAGGAAACCGGAGTACCCGGAGTAAACCCACGCGGACACGGGGAGGACATGCAGACTCCACACAGAAAGGTCCCAGGGCACCCCACCCTGGGATTGAGCCCAGGACCTTCTTGCTGTGAGGCGGCGATGCTACCCAGCGAGCCGCCCCTGATTTGCTCATCAAATCGGATTTTTAGTAGGCTGTTCACACCATCTTTAGAACCTATATCCAACTAAACAGTTGCTCCTAAACTGAGGCGCATGCGCAAAACAGCAATGCTTTAGGTGAACCGCTCATCCAGAGGTAAACAATCAAAATGGAGTCAACAGTAACAGGCACTTCTTTAATGGTCATGTTAAAAAGGGCAAGTTATACACTTTCTTGGTTTGCATCCTTGGTTTCTTTAAACCTCGTGTTCCCTTTTCCTTTGACACTGCAGCCACGTCCTCTTGTGGATGCGTTCGACCATTTCTTTAGAAAACACGAGCGACAGGTGCCATCTAATTTTGTTTGCACAGAGACATCAGCTCAAATATTTATGAAGTCTGTTACTTCGCAATCCTGCCACTGATAGCCTCCCACACTGCTGTCATCAATTTTCCTTCTTCTCAGCGTGCACTTATGATGAATGTCAAGTCGGAACGACGTAAAAGTGGCAATAATTCTGATCTGGCAGCATCGGATGTGTATCAGATTTTAATACCATACAAAAGTGGCCCAAATTAAAACTTAAAATGTCTGATTCAACGTGTTTTATCCGTTCATGCTGCCCCGGTGACAACACATCTGTCACGTGACGAAAAAGATTGGATTTGGGCCACTTTGTTTGTTTGGATTATTGTAGTCTACACGCTTGAAGGGTTTTGCAGATGCCAGAACAAGGTAGGGGTTTTCCCATAGGAAACAACAGATACAGGTCTGCTGTTATCTGACTATCTGAGCCGTGTGTTCAGATAACAGTTTGACTGCACATAAACCTGAGGGAAGGGTGCTCACCTCTCCTCTTAGCCTCTGCTACCATTTCATCGTATTCCTGCCGATGGCGCTGAGCCTCCTCCTCCGGCTTAGCAGGGAGGTTCCTGAGGAGGAAGTAAACAGACTCAATAACTAACATAGAAGAGCAAAAAGCAAGTATTTCAGCACGCAAAAACACAATGTAACACTGAACGGGGATATCGGTACGAGGGGCCGCTGTCCACGTCACAAAGCCTGAACCTGAACAGATAAACCAACTGTCAGCATTCACCATCCACCACTCTGCATCTCACATTTCACCAATCATTCATTCTTAATAAGTGCCTTATCCACATTGTGAAACAAGAGCCACTGAAGCAGTGAAGGCCCATTTTTAGCCCTAAAGAGAAGCTGGCTCCTCGCTGGGTTAAACTCTACCAAACTCGCCACACCCTAAGCGAGAGAGAGAGAGACGGAACAGTGGGAGACTGAGCAGCAGGACATCCTGCCAAGAGCTCATTTGTATGCTCAGCATTGTATTGTCTGGTTTCCCAATACATCGCCGAGGTCAAAGACGGGCTCATGTTACCAGTCGCTGGTCCCTCTTTAGAATGCATGATGATCCACAGAAGAGATGCGGTTCAAAATCTACAAACAGCGATTCAGGGAACTTTGTGTTGTTTTGCTAAACAAATCTGTTCTGGTGAGCTGCAGGAGTGGTTCAGATGATAGCAACTATGTGTAAAGACCTGGGACGCTCAGCCTTATATGACACATGTATTATATTTGATATACAGGTATGCACTGCTTATGGTCTGCATTACGTTCCGTGAAACAGGGCATTGACCGAACGTCACCATAGTCACACAGTACCGTATTTTTCGGACCATAAGGCGCACTTAAAATCCTTTTATTTTATAGCCCGAAAAATACGGTAGTTTGCACAGTGTTTTATTCTGAAACAATATCAATGAAAACACAGTACCGTACTGTATAATACACAATCCTCATCCCTGGATCTTTTTAAAACTTTGAAACATTTGCCGATAACGTCTTCTGCCTTCAAGACTGCAGTTCTCTTTTCTGTCGGGCTGAGGAGTTTAATATATACTGTATAAATCCTAGCGTAGCCTACCTCAAACATGCTTAATACACTTACATTAACCTACAGTTGGGCAAAACCTTTAAAACAAAGCTTATTTGTATTGAAAGTGCTGAATAGCACAATGTATTAAAAGTGAAAAAAAAGACCCAAAATGCTTATTGTCGCAACCAACATTTCCCAGGACCATGTGACTCATTACATCACGCACTGATGATTTTCTCATTTAGCAGGGGGGAGTAGTACTGCTGGACTGTGGTAGCCTAGCCGGTAAGGTACTGGACTATGGACCTGCTGCCACTGTTGGGTCCTTGAGCAAGGCCCTTAACCCACAATTGCTTGGATTGTAAGACTGTATCAACTGTAAGTCGCTCTGGACAAGGGCGTCTGCCAAATGCTGTAAATGTAAATGTACTGCATATCGTTTGCCCGGGGAAAAATAAAAAATCAAAATAAATAAATTCTAAATTCTATGTACTTTTATGACCCGGTGTAGGGCGAAACTGTAACACGGAGCATGGGTATGATGGACCAGTTACTTCTGGTTGACAGAAGCCAAAAATGCAGTGACATCATTACAAACAACACGGATGATCAGTCAAGCAAAATCAGTCCGTCAACGAGTGAATGTGACCCAGATTATATAGTTACAGGTCAGAGAGAATATACAGGTAGTGGGAGGGGGCAAACAAAGAAGTTCTACTTACAATAGGACAGGCACATACGTTTACAAACACCATTTATAGCTTGTTATAAATAAGGAGGGGAAAGTCAGACACACAAACAAGTAACTAACACAAAAAAGTCTCTAAAATCAAACTGAGATAAAACAAGCACTAGTCCAGCAAGCGAGCACAAAAGCACGTAAGGTAAACAGACACAGACGAATGACAGGCGTCCGCTGTTTAACTCCAGTCTCTGCTCGAGGATCTGCAGCGCTGATTGGCTGTTGAGGAGACCAGCTGTTTATGTCCACCACATCCAGAGTTAAAAGACAGATTGTTATTTCCCATTCTAATTTCTTATAAAAGCAAATGGATGCTGATTTGATGATGTTAAATGGTGCATAGAACTAATCCCTGTGCTCCACATGCAGTATTCATAACAGTCATTCATAAAATATTCATATAATCAGTTACACAACACAATAGGACCATGACAGTTACGGGTTAGAGCCCAACTGTTTTTGTCTATTGGCATTTCCAGTAGTTTTCTTTTCACAAAAACGAAGTGCGAATTAAAATCCCCAATACTCACGCTGGCCGGTCTTCCAGTATCAGAGCTGTTGTGGACAGTGGTTCAAACTCCAGATTCTTGCGTCGACCTTGAGCACTCTGGGGTGGGCTATGAGCCACTTTGCAAGACTTGGCCTCGTATTCCTGTGGAAATTCCAAAAACAAAGCATTTAGACTCACTTCATGTCTGTCACATCCTCAGACATCGACTGAGGCGGTCAAAAACTTTGGAAACAATCAGGAAGCTGTCACAGATAAATGCGGCAATGAAAGAAGAGATGACAGGTGACGAGATAACAATGAAGGCTGAGGATGTGAAGTTGTGAAACTTATGAACTAGAACCTAACAGAGAATGGCTTGGAAGACATGGTTCCTTATTCTCCACAGTTCGTGCCATCATGACTGTAACCACAATCCCAAAGCTCACTTCTGCAGAAAACAAGACTGAGCGAGAGTCCGGGAAGCCGCGGAACGGTCAAATTGTTTACGAGTCCCCGGGCAACATCCAAAGGGAAAAAATATGAGGAAGATGAGCATGAGAGCTGTGTACGCTGATTAGGGAAAGCATGCAGGAATAGTCTAGCGTCAGTAGAAATGTTTCCAGAGACTATTCTACATATTTATACATTACACAACGACACCCTGGAAAGCGACACTTAAAAGTGAATGCACACAAGACAGAAAAAGCAGAACAAGCACTTAATTGAGGGTGACTAACGCAACCGCATCGCAGCTGCTGACCCTGAGTAATATCTGCTCAACAGCAAGCCAGCAAAATGACTTCCTAAGCAGTAAAGCCTACGACGCTACGTGACACACCGACGGCTGAAATGAGCTAACGGAAGGCGATGCTCCATGCACTGACGATGACAGAGCGAGAATGGTTGCCAAAAAACATAAGCATACCCCGGCACTCAAGAGATTTGGTGTCGATACAGATGTGAGATTGCCTGGGTTACTGTCCTGAAGAAAGAAGAAGAAGAAGAGACTTCACTCAGTTAATAAAATGAAAGAATTCATCACAAAAGCCAAGTTTCTCAAAATCTGAAGACAAGTTGTGTAGAGTAGGCTGCAGCTCCAACATGGCAAAACATCTAAGCACCAGCATTAGCTATGAGAGTCACTTAATGTGAACAAATCTTAACGTGGCTTAAGGTACAAAAACAATGACCTAGGAACATCAAACGTCTCTCAATTACTACTGATGACAAATAATCTCTACTACTGACATGGCGGACATGTGATCCAAAGGGATGATTGTTGTGTCAATCTTTATTCTTCCTATTTAACCCTAGAAGTAAAATGCTTAACATAAAAATGGATACAGTACTTTCCGTTTCCTTTCAGCAGTCGAGATAAATAAATTACCGTATTTTTCGGACCATAAGGCGCACTTAAAATCCTTTAACTTTCTCAAAAATCGACAGTGCGCCTTAAAATGCGGTGCATCTAATGTATGAATTAATTCTGGTTGTGCTTTCTGACCTAGAACCGATTGTAGATGGTACACGGCGCTCATAAATCTGTCAAAATGTTTTAGCACGGTCTTTGGTAGGTTACGAAGCTTACGGCAACCATAGTGCGCAGCATCGCGGAGTAATACGGTATGTGCTTCAGCATTAGGGTACGTGCATTCATTCATTTATTTATTTTCGAAGCGGATTTCAAACTCAGCGCTATCAGTCACGCAGTACAACATGGACATAGAGCAGCTGCGAGAGAATTCAACATTAACGAATCAATGGTACGGAAGTGGAGGAAGCAAGAAGACGCCCTGCGCCAGGTAAAGACCAAACTGAGCTTCCGACGGAACTTAAGAGTTTTGTTTCATTTAATGCGCCTTTAACCCGGTGCGCTTTATGTATGAAAATATACCCGTTAGCAGCCGATCGTTGATATTGCGTCTTATAACCCGGTGCGCTTTATGGTCCGAAAAATACGGTATCAGTAGTAATTGAGAGACGTTTGGTGTTCCTAGGTCTGTTTTAGTACATTAAGCTTTACTTACAATAGGTTTAAATGGGAAGAATAATGTTTAACATAAGTGACTATGCTGAAATACAAAAAATAAAGACATTCTTTATACCTAAACATTAAGCACATTTTTTCATCATTTTGGATTCAAACTTGGAATCGATAAGAACCGGAGTCGATAAAATGCAAACAATACCCGACCCGAACTGTCTGAATGCTAGACCAAAGCCAGTATCAGATTTACAGAATCATATCAGATTTCAGAACCACATATGAAAGTGGTAGCACTTTCAAAAGTAGGCCTTTATCAGGTTTGGGTCCCTTATCTCCAGTGTGAATTATGCACTATATATTTTTTAAAATCACGATATTTTGGCAATATTTTCTGCTATTTCTGTCCCTATTATCACTGCCTAGCATTTTTTGACACCCCCTGTGCGAGTATGCATTTACACAAGGCACTGCGGTGGAAAATGAGCTGAGCTAATATCGCTAATGTGAAGACACACTGCTTATTATTCATTTTTACAGGCACAGGTTCTAATGAGCATGCTACTTTTCACAAGTATTGTTAACACTAAAGGATTCGTGATACTATGGGAAGTGTAGCTCCATGAATAACTCTAGCTATATGAACACAGTTCCACTAATGAACCTTTCAGTTTTGAACACAGCTTAAGATTAATGAGTATTTGCACAATGTCAGGTGAGGCCTCCCATTCATTCATAGACATGGTTGCATTGTTGAGCAAAGTATTGCTTTAGGACTGACTGACTGACTGAGGCTCATGTGAGTGGTTGTGGGAGTTGCTGCTGGCTCTGTGAGCATTTTAGTGTTAAATCATATGACAGGGAGACCTTTCCCCTGTGAGCTTGCTCATGTGCAGCATGTAGCCCGCTGGGCTTGTCTGAATACCAAAAGGTTAAGGATGACTCAAGCAGGGCTTGCTATGTGCTAATTAAGTTTCAAGAATATAAAAAAATGTAATTATGGTTGTGAGGATACATCTCAATCTCCTGTTTCTCTACATACTTTATCAGTCCCATTTACTCTGTTCTCTAACAGTCAGGACCCCCACAGGACCAGCACAGACCAGTTACTATTTGGGGATGGATCATTCTCAGCACTGCAGTGCCACTGATGTGATGAGAGCATGTTAGCGCGTGTTGTGCTGGTACAACTGGTCACACAGCAGTGCTGCTGGAGTTGTTATACATTGTGTTCACTCAGTGTGCACTCTATTAGACATCTACCATATACAGCTACCTGTCTAAAGTCCGAGACAGTAGCTCATCTGTTGTTGCACAGGTTGTGGTAGCCATCCTCTAACCCTACATCAGTGCTCACAGGATGCAGATGGCTTGATATTTTTGGTTGCTGGACAATTTTCGGTCCAGCAAAGACACTGAGGTGTTTAAATACTCCAGCCGCACTGCTGTGTCTGATCCACTCATACTTGTGTAAAAACAAGATAACACTCAGTGACCCAACTTGTTCAGAACATAAAAGGCGCACTGAAAATGTCTTGGCTATAAGTGCAGGAAACCCACCCATGCACACAGCTTAGTAGTCTCTGTCGTTCAGTCAGCTGAACATCTGGTTTTTTAGTTGCAGTGACAGGCAGCCTGTTAGGACCTACATCATTCAGCTGTCCACTATTCATTACTCTAAACAGACACAACAGCCACAAATAAACGAGCCTAAAGGCACAGTTATGGAAATTATATGTTTGTAATCTAATTCATCCCTTGAAAAGAGAAATGAATACAGATTCTGATTTACACTGCTGCTGAAACCCGACCACTCCTTCTTTGTTTTTGGTCAAATGATCGGTTTCATTCTCAGCTACTCTTATTACACAGCCAACAGCGGGAAGTGAGAAATCCTAAACTAAAAGGCTACTGGTTTTTTAAAGGCAAGCTGTTGTAGGAACCTATCACTGATGCACCTGAAAATGCTCTTAATAATCCGATAACTGCAGAAAACCAGATTGACAGTAATCCAATCATCGAGGCTACATGCACTCAGCATCAAATATAGTGGAAATTCGGAAATCGAACTTAATTGATTCTGTAAGGCCATTCAAATTTGGATTTGTTCAAAGTCGGAATTCATTTCAGGTCATATGTACAGGTTTTGACTTGTACAGGATGTTCGAAGTCGAATTTCTGTTCACATTTGGGGGTAAAAAACGTGTGACGTCTGAATTGGTCGAATTAAGAAGCATTCGAATTCTAAAGTTCCACTGTAATGGGTAATCTCCAGGTTTACATGACTCAGGCAACAATCTGATTTCCACTCTGCAATCAGGCAGTAATCTCAATGAAGGATGTGACTTTATTAACTAAATAATGAAATTTCCTCAAGTATATACTGTGTCAGTCTTCACAAGTGTTCGGTAGCCATTTCGACACATTTAATTCCCGGGGTTGCCAAATCCCGCAACAAAAATAAGCCATGGAGCAATAAAAACAGCATAAAAAAAAACAGGTCTCTTAGAATAAGCTTGTGTGGTAGCCTAGCAGGTAAGGTACTGGACTATGGACCAGAAGTTCCAGGGTTCAAATCCCACCTCTGCCAAGCTGCACTGTTGGGTCCTTGAGCAAGGCCCTTAACCCACAATTGCTTGGATTATAAGATTGTACCAATTGTAAGTCGCTCTGGATAAGGGCGTCTGCTAAATGCTGTAAATGTGTGATCAAATGATCAAATATTGCTAATAATACTCCCAATATTCTTCAAATTCTTGTTCTTTCATTTTCTTTAGCGAGCCAACTCATTGTAAAAAAGCAACGGTTACGTAAAGCACAAACATTTCTAGTCTATGATTAGTATCCAATATTATTACTACATTATATATTTTGTATTATTTTAATCAACAGAAAAGATTGCACTTAATTATACACTATAAAGACAGAACATCAGCCATACTCAGCACCACTTCCAAAGATTATTATGCGCACTGTCTGTTTGGCAAAGGATGCTGGGATTTATGCAAATGAAAATAAATTTGGTTTGTGAAAACCACTTTCCTGTTGAGAGTAAAAAGACCGTGCTTGTTCAAAAGAAGGATGCTCGTATGACAATATTTTCATTTTAACCAAACAGACATGGAAAATCAATGCTTGCTAATGTTCCATGTACTTCTGTGCTGAGGGTTTATTGACAGAAACAGTCTACGCCATCAAACTGGCATTAGCTTGTTAGCCTGAGGTCTTTAACTGGAAAACTAGAGCATCTCTAGCACACAAAGAACAGTGCCTCAGTGACACTCTAAAGACAAAAACAAATCTCAATCCAGGATCTTATGATGAGTTCTTCAGTTAATTAGAGCTATCATTATACAGTGCTTAGGTCAGTCTTAGGCCACCATTCGATGTATAATGACCATATATAACATTATCAATGACTGGACAACTGACTCTTCTCATCATAATACGGTTTTCCACTGACCTTCATCCCAATCTCTGTGAGCTTTAGCAAATCTTAGCCTTTTCACCCTATTCCCCTAAAAAAAAGACCTTTCCAGGTCCAAAAAGACCTTTTCTGATCAAGCTTCTTCGGATGAAGCTGCCAGATGCTGCTATTGCTAAAGTCTAAGGGGAAGTCACACGAAATACTTGCTGCTGTAGCCTATAGAAGCCGTTTCTTCTGATTTTTAATACTACATTCACACTTCCTGTCTTATCTGGTTGCATTCTAATGCAGAGACTGAGAAATAATTATATATGGTCATTATAACCTTGCTAAAACAGTGGTATGTCTAATCTAATGGCCTAATAGTTTTGCACAGAGCTGTAAATAATTATGTGATATTAGAAGCTATTCAGGTGGTAATGAGCCTTTATAGTTATTATGTGTGTTAGTATACGCCCGGCCAAAAATAGTCACCACATGGATTAACTACGCAATTACCGTATTTTCCGGACCATAAAGCGCACTTAAAATCCTTTAATTTTCTCAAAAATCGACAGTGCGCCTTTAAATGCGGTGCGTCTAATGCATGAATTAATTCTGGTTATAAGACGCAATATCAACGATCGGCTGCTAACGGATCTATTTTTATACATAAAGCGCACCGGGTTATAAGGCGCATGAAATGAAACAAAACTCTTAAGTTCCCTCGGAAACTCAGTTTGGTCTTTACCTGGCGCAGGGCGTCTTCTTGCTTCCTCCACTTCTTTGTTCGTACCATTGATTCGTTAATGTTGAATTCTCTCAGCAGCTGCTCTTATGTCGCTATTCCATTTGTAAACTGCGATGACCGATAGAGTTGGGTTTGAAAATCCGCTTCGAAAATAAATGAATGAATGCACGTACCCTAATGCTGAAGCACATACCGTATTACTCCGCGATGCTGCGCACTACGGTGGCCGTAAGCTTCGTAACTTACCAAGACCGTGCTAAAACATTTTGACAGATTTATGAGCGCCGTGTACCATCTACAATCGGTTCTAGGTCAGAAAGCACAACCAGAATTAATTCATACATTAGACGCACCGCATTTTAAGGCGCACTCTCGATTTTTGAGAAAATTAAAGGATTTTAATTGCGCCTTATGGTCCGAAAAATACGGTAGTTAAATAGTTTAAAAACAATCACTGCATTGGTGATTGATTCAGCTGGCAACATGTTATTTAAGCCTAACTGATGCAGTGAGTAGCTTCTCATTTGTTAAACAACCATGTCGAAAGACACATCCTGTGGTCATGGAAAGATGGTAATCTGTTTTCTCTGGAGTCCAGACCTGAACCCCATTGAGAATCTTTGGGATGTGCTGGAGAAGACTTTGTGCAGTGGTCCAAATCTCCCATCATCAATACAAGATCTTGGGGGAGAACATAATGCAACTCTGGACAGAAATAAATGTTGTAACATTGCAGAACCTTGTGGAAACGATGCCACAGTGAATGCGTGCTGTAATCAAAGCTAAAGGCGGCGCGACGAAATATTAGAGTGCGTGACCTTATTTTGGCAGTGTATTATATCAGAAAAAAAACAAGCTAAGTTCATAAGACTCAATAATGCCCACAGGTGGTTCCTCCTAACTCAATCTGGTTGAGGATAATAGTGTAAATCGTGATAATTCTTCTGTTTCTTCAGATCACCTTACTAACAAAAAAATAATAAATAAATCAGGCCAAACCTAACAGGATAAGTTTGTTATTTGTGTGCCCAGCATATGATAAAGTGAAAAAGTGCTTCATTGGTTGCTACCCATCCAAAATATCCAATCCTGATCAAGCTTCAAGAGTCAAGCTGAAGCTGCCAAATCCTGCTACCGCTCAAGTCTAAGGTGAGGTCACACTAAACACTTGCAACTGTAGCCTATAGAAACTGTTTTTATTTTTATTTTTTCAGTTTCTTAATACTGTATTCAAATTCCCTGTAGTTTCTGGTTGTATTCTAATAAAGAAAGAGAAATAATTCTATAATGATCATTACACCATTGCTAAAACAACAAATTTAATGGTGGCCTAAGACTTTTGCACGACACAAAGCATTTTAAATAAAGATCCTCATATACTGTACCTAAAACAATGTGAACCTACCTAATGTGAATGAAGGATTGGGAATTTGGAAACAATTCATTTCCATCACAGGTGCTTGGCACGTTACAGGGTCCCGTAATCATTCATTAATAAATATTTAAATGAACAAACAATGGTAAGTGTGTCTCAATCTGGTTTTACATTAGTGATTTTAAATCTTTCCTCCGCCACAACTATGCCGAAGGGAATCCGAAAGATTAACGAGATATTAAAAACAGCACGTCGTGGTCGGATATGTGGCATTCTTGTTTCGAAGGTGTGACTATGCGAGCAGACCTGCTGGATGGTTTGGGAGTCTTTGGGAGGGCTCTCCCTCAGCGGGACCTTGCCAAACAGCTTCCAGCCCGGCGCACTCGGAGCCTCTTTCTGCTTCCTTGCGAAGAGACCCCTTCAAAACACAATCAAACAGCATCTGTCAACGACTGCACCGACATTTACTCAAGTCTGGCCAGCTACAAGTCAGTGACCAAACACGACACAGAGCTACAAACGAGCGCTCAACTAGTTGCAGATGCTTCGAGGTTTTAAAAAAAGAGAGACAAGCATGTGGGTATGTAAATGACTCTCTAGGCAAAACACTGAGTAAGGACGCTTCCTGGAAACGTTCCACTTTCTGCAGGCCGTTTGCAGAAGCCATTACAAAAGCAGAGAGTAGACCTGTAACTCGGCAAAAATGGAAACAAGGGCATTTCTGTGAGAGCCATACTCTACATATGGCTTTAGTAGAGACATGGCTGGCACTTTCAGGGATAAATACAAAACCAAAATCAGAAAAACACTGGGACAGTATGGAAAATGTTGCTTACATTTCCTTCTACTTTTATTTAGTTGCAGAAAGATATTTCAGGTTTTTTCTGGTCAACTTCATTTCATTTGTTAACAAACATCCATTCCTGCATTTCAGGCCGTAAGACATTCCAGGAAAAGTTGGAACACGGGCAATTTAGTGCTAGTATTGAAGTAAAAAACACTAAATAATGATGTGATTTCAAGCAGGTAATCATGATTTGGTACAAAAGCAGTATCCACGAGTCTTTCAGTCTTCCACTCAGCCAATAAAAGTGTAAGAAAATTCTGGAAATCTTTAAAAACATGTGCCTCAAAGAAACACTGGAAGGGATTTACATATTACAACACCCCATATATTTCTGATTTGGAGTCGTGTGTAGTGCAAAAACACTAATAAAACAAAATGTGTCAAATCCTCAAGCATTTTTGGTCGTTATCGCGCTGGTACGTTGATACTTTTTAGCTTATAATCTCAAACACAAAGCCTCACCTTAGCACGTTTCACAAATTCAGTGAATGTTTGCGTCACAAGGTCACTCACAAGAGCCACACGCTGTATTTACACACTTAGAATCCCATCAGCACAACAGGCTGACTGACAGCCTTAACAAAAAGCCGGACAAAGGCATAAAGTCATGGTGCTGTCCCTTATAAACGCTCCCAAAAGTTCAAAATGATCTTTACCAGGCCACGTCTCGACTAGTTACCTGATATTATAGGGTTGTAAAAATCGCCACTGCGTCTTACTGAAAAGCAGTCTGTGCAATCACACATTGTGCTCCCATAATTATTTACCCCTCATTTCTTTTAAGTGCATGAGCCTTGCATTATTTTAACTGTTATTCTTCAGAAATAAAAAAGAATGTTTTCTCTCAGTTATTTAAGGTATGGTGAAGCTATAGAGCATTTTGTTTACATTTCGTTTAATTGCAGAGAACTCATTTTGGTTTAAAAACTTATACAAGGAAATGTGCATTGCTTTGCAAAGTTTACACTTCACAAAAAAAATGTCTTTTATCAAATGTAAAATCATGAGAAAATCGAAGCGTGAGCTCAGTAGCATAAATTGAAGCGTGAGCTGAGTGTATCATTACAGCCCATAATATCAGGGAACAGCTAAAAGTCTAGGAAGAAGACTGTTTTCAATCTGCAGCTCATGTAATCTCGTAGGGCAGCTGAACATGCCTGGAGAAGAGCATTAATCAAGATAAGGTGTATTTATTGACCAACGGGCACCTATGGCCGGTTCCACTGTATAGGCTGTATGGGTATGCATAAATAATTCAGTAAATAAATCTAACCTAATAACTTGTATTACCAGAATCCTCAAATAAACCTACGTAGCCATGGGTTTAACACTCAAAAAGCTTTCATTCTGGTGAATGTATCCAATAAAACCTAGCCAATCATGTTTGGGGTTAAAACAGAAAAGTTGTACATAAGGACGAACACAAATTTTCTGTTATGTATGACAATGATTAACATCTGAGCACGTTCAGTAGCTGGAGTCCTTCCTTAACCTCAGTCCAGCACCTGACAAGCTCATGATGAGCCTTTTGGAGCTTCTCCACATCGACACGACAGCAGTGCAGGAATAACAACATGCACTCTGGACTTGGGTTACTCATTAGCATTCTCTCCCTGATGGAGAGGAAATTCAGCTACTCTCTCTGTATCTCCATGTTGCTCATCTGTATGATTACCAATATGGCCTCAAACTAGCAAATATCAGTGTACTGAGAGAATTCTATGTACTCCATGTATACTCATTGAATAAAAAAAAGAATGCACCCAGATAGCAGTGTTGGATCGCTGCAAACGTCGGCTCTGTCTCGGGCAGATATGTAAATGATTACAGGTGTGGTCTGATTACACTCTGGGTCATGCCATAAAAAGGTGTAAAAGTGCTTCCCCCACTGCCCTATAGGAAGGCTCCCAGAAATTACTTTTGGGTAGCGTACCTCTTGGTGAGAGATCGTTGACTGCTAGACATGCCTCTGACACACAAAGACAATTTGCCCAGTTGACAGACATTGAGAGGGGTCATTATTGGACTCATTGTTTTGGCGTATTGCCCGCCATCTAGGCTGTTCCGAGCCTAGCTGTTAGGAGGTGTTGGGAGTAGACCTGTGTGGGCATTGACACAGGCTCCGGACGGCCCAGGAAGACAACCAATAATGAGGATCGTTTGATCCGCCGACAAGCACGAGCAACTCCCAGTTTTGTTGTTCACCATCCAGAAACAGGTGACACCTTCACAACACACCCCTGCATCTGCCCAGACCATTTCCAGGCGCTTAGCAGAAGGAAATTTGTCATCATGGTGCCCATTACATGTCCTGCCATCAACAGCCAACCACCATCACCTTTGTTTGCACTGATGACTGCTATAGATAGTATCATGTCTAGCAACGAATCCAGGTTCTGTTTCGGGAAAGGAGACCTCGTGGTGAGCGCTTCAATCCTGCATTTGTTTTGGAGCAACACACTGCCCCAACTGCTGGTGTGACAATCTGGGGTGCCATCGCATACGACAGTCAGTCATCCCTAGTAGTGATATAAGGGACACTAACAACTCAGAGATGTGGAGGACATCTTGCGCCCACATGTGTTGCCTCCCACGGCTGGGCTTCCAACTGGCATTTTTCAGCACGATAACGCTGGCCCACACACAGCAAGGGTTTCCCAGGAATGTTACCACCAGATTGGAACACTTCCTTGGCCTGATCGGTTGCCAGATTTATCACCAATCGAGTATTTATGGGACCAACTGGGAGGCCAGCTTCGGCAACCTACGAGTATGGAGGATCTACAGGCCCACCTGCAACATCTGTGGGTAAATGTGACAGAGGCAGCCCAACAGGGTACTAGAACCCCCTTTCAAATGTACAATTTTCTAATATTGTAATCACTTACATACTGTATATCATCATTACAGTCACATAAAGTTTCATTCATTTCCAATAACTGCTTCTTGGTGCGTTATTTTTTTCTGTCAACAAATATAATAATACATTTGAAAACACAAGAGGACAAACATAATTTAACTTCCATTCAAAATAATTCGTTCTACTGATTTTCTCCCAAATGGAAACATGTTAAGACTTGTATGTGTTATTTGCTGGAAATTAGTTTGATAAACTCTTTACAGTGTGGCAGACTGCATCTTGCTCTCCAGTCTTCTGCATACAGCTAGGCATTAACATTTCCCCTAGAAGCACCTTCCCAATCAAGCTCCTACCTGCTGAAGATCTCCGAGATGCCCTGTTTCTTCTGTCTCAGGGACGGCTCAACCACGTCAGTCACGTTATCTGGGGCGCTCTGGCGCCGAGAGATTTCATAAGTGTTCCTCGAGCTCAGGCTCACATCCACAAATGCCGGGTCAGGGCCAGACTCGCTGTCCTCCGGGCTCGAGAGCGACCTGGAAGAGCACGGCTCGGCTTCTGAAGAGGCACCATTAGAAGCCGTTTCCGATTCCCGAGTGCAAGCGGTGGCCTCCGGGCTCGACGAGGACGACCTGCGACCTGACCAGGCAGGGCTGGCCTCATTTTCATCAGGGGTCAAGTGACCCGAAAGAGACAAGGCGGAGGTGGCAGAGGGTGCGGCCGATGACGCCACGCTGGAGCACAGTTCGCCGTTAGCCACCACTTCATGGCAAGAGCAGATCGCAGGTCCGGACTGGTCACGAGCAGCACAGGCGCACCTCACGTGACCATTGGGAAGCTTGATCCCAGCACGCTGATTGGCTGGAGCGGTGTACCGGGGAACTGCACGGTCACTCTGTTCTCGCGTTGAGCCGCCTTCACTTCCGTCTCTTTGGCAAAAATTGGCCTCCTGAGGGTCCGGTCCATCCATTTCCCGTTGGTAAACCGTAACATTAGCAACGGAGGGTGCTGGGCTGCATTCCTCTGCTGACGCCACCATCAGCTCCCTCGATGAATCAGCCCGATGAGTGATGGTGGCATGGTCGGGACTGTGGTGTGCAGAGTCCAAACTTATCCCACCAGCGACACAGCGACCTGTGTAAGCAATTACACTTGCATTTATGATGTCAGACACATTGTTATTGTACAGCGTGTTTATATGCTAGGCCCACTTTAACATTGTTCACGGGGGTCATGCTGAATCGATGTAATGTGGACGAAACCTGAGCTGCTTGACAACAGCCTCTTGTGTATGCTGGTTGGTGAGTAATTTATTAAAGTGAGACCTACTCTAAAGACACCCTCCATTTGCAATATTACTGCTTAATAATAACTTGGCAAACCCATCCAGAAAGCACTTTCGCCTACATCTAAATTTCAGCATAGGCTCCTGAAGGTCCCTGGCATGCTCAAAGAAAGCAATGTCTGTCACGTAATCATAAATGTACAGGTATGCGTTCTGTACAGGTATCGATTCCAAGTTTCGATTAGTGATAGACCAATTAATCAAGCCAATTAACAATATTCTGAAAGAATCGGCACCGGCCAATATATCCACGATTCTAAAATAGTGGGGAAAATGCAGAGTGACTTTGATTCCTGTATTAGAAGTCACAGCTCATAAACTGGGACTACTGAGAGACTAAAAACAAAGAGATGCTGAGATTCAGTGAGGGCGGGGCCATTTATGAGAAGATGAAAACTTTGTTTCCAGCATTACAACTTACTGCTTTTCAGTGGAACTGGGATTAAAAACAAAAAGATGCTGCTACCATGTGCACTACTCTAACATTGTTTATTTGCATTTTTTTTCCTCAGACAGAATGTGATACTGTTATCTGGTAATAAACGCTGTAGTTAAGAGCAATAAAATACTATTTTTTTGTTTATAAAAAAGACAGTGCATTTATAGCTTAAATAAATGTTCATTTAAATTCAGCAATTTGGTGTCTCATTTATTGTTATGAGTTGTATCAGTTGCAAAACAACATGTGATATCGGCATTATATATCGGCCATCGGTCACCCTGCTCTCTAAATATCGATATCAGCCATTAAAAAACCCATATCGGTCGACCACTTTGGTGAAAAAAAATGTGCAAAATGTTTAGTCATAAATAATATCTTTTTATTTTTTAAATATCTCAACCTCAAAACCTTTTTCTTCCCATTTTCCGACTTATATTTCGACTTTACAATGGGCAGTAACGATACTATCCTGCACTGTGATGAGAAAGTCGGCAGGGCGTGACGAAGGGAGTCACGTGTCGGGAGTGATGAGCGCTGGGAAATGTAGTGAGGAACAATTGTAGTCATGACAATAATCGCTTTTGTTTTTCACTTTCAATACACAATTCAACAAATTACATGAGATATTCAACACTTTATTATAAAACACGCTTTATGTTAATAATTTCGCCCAACTGTAGTACGCTATGAAATCTAGAGAATACATTAAAATCCCTGTTTTACGATAAAATTTAATTCAACTTATGGTAGCTTTGTCGGAACGTACTACTACTGTACTGGACAGAACTACCTGTATAAGTAAAAAGCTTAATGTGGCTTAATGTACTAAAGCAGTGACCTAGGAAAACAAAGCTTCTCTCAATTACTACTGACCATAAGTAATCCCTACTGCTGAAAAGACGAACCTGTGGTCCAAAGGCAAAGTAATCACTTCCATGTTGAGCATTACTTATAACAGGTTTAAATGGGATGAAAAAAGCTTAATGTATAGCTGAGTCCTTTATTGCTCCGTCTTGCTGGTCTGCACAGTGGTTCATCCTGCTGCATTCTGACACACCCCGCTACACTCGACACCCCTCGCTGCTTGTCGATTCAGTCACAGACGGCTGAGCGTCCTGTTCTTCACCCGTAACAACAGTTAAGTGCTCGTTCTCTACTTTGTGTGTAATAAAACTTTCTGCACCAGAGTCTGCCCTGTTTGGTCCATCATTACAAATCTATTTCGGCTAAAGTATCTGGTAATGAAATATGTGTTAAGAAGGTTATTAACATTAATAATAAAAATGATCTTATCTGACCACGGGCGTATACGCATTGCACAGATGTAACTAAACATCTGGAGTTCACTACACAGGTTCTTGATCTTTGACTGGAATCAGGTGCCATTAACAGAAGAGAATAATTTGGCCACAAACACTTAGTGGGTTTGGTGCCAATCACCACTGTTAAGTATGGAGGAGGATCTGTGATGGTGAGAGGAAACCTTGTAGGACGAATGATGGCATGGACACTTCTGACAAGAAGCTACAAAGTTGGGTCACTGGTGGATCTTCCAGCAGGAGAGAATATCTCCGAATTCACAAGAGTCAATGAGAATGGAAAAAAACACCAAGGTCATGCCAGTCCTGACCGAGTGAAAGTGCGGCGGAAAGAGGAGAGGCCACAAGAGAGGATCTGTATTAATTATTAGAGGAAACTCAACATTGTTATTTTGGGACACCGATAAAGCACAAATAACTAAGTAAGGCTCAAATTGTCTTTGATTTACATTATGGGATGAAGCAAATCAGCCAAAAGCTAGAGCCCATCTTGACCATGGGTGTCAAACACTAGAAAGCTGACGTTCTCTACGTCGGCTCCACTCAAGCTATTCTTCCGTCATCAGCTCCAGCCCTCACTCCTTCCGTCCTCTGGTTGACTGAGCATGCCATGTCTACAAAACTTTCCGGCTAAGGACACAAGATCCGACAATGACTAAACTGAGTCAGATGAGTAGTGGACTAAATGCCGATATGCATAGTTTTATGTTATTTTAGTCAAGATTTGATTCATTTACACTACTGTCTCATATAGTTTAATATTATAATGCCATAGTATGTGACATTAATTTATTAGTCTACTTTTTTTTAACACGTTCTCTTTAAGTATTTAGCTTCTGTGCATTTAAACTATTACTATAAACTTACTAATTACATAACTTAGTTTAATTCTGAAATATATCATCTCAGCCGCCCAAGGAGGTTAGGTCAATTTGAGTCTTGGTCCTCCTAAGGTTTCTTCTTATAACGTTTAAGGAATTTTCCCTTGCCTGTCACCCTAGGCGTGCTCAGTTAGGGCGTTTTGCTTAGATGATAGAAAATAGTAAATGTTTAGAGACCACGAAAAGCAAAAAGAAATCTGACTTTTGACTTTAAATCACTTACCCGGTGGTCGTCCGGTATCACTGAAGGTCCTGCTCTTATCCACCTTCACACCTCAAACAACAGTTCTGCGTCTCGCGTTCACATGAGCCGAGGAAACACCCGGTTACACCAGCGAACTGTGTCTAACAAACACACAATCTGATCGAAGGCATGTCCGATTCATCTCCATGTTTCGGCTCACAGTCTTCATTCAGCTCCATAAGCAGAGCGCGACGGCAGCCCGAACACTGACCCACTCAGCACTTCCACCATGTTTATCCTCTCCAAAAGCCACCTTAACACCAAACAGTAAAACCTCCGCTTTATGTAGATATAATGGCCGGACTTTCAAAAGGTGCCAGCCAGATATCTAGGAATTTAGAGGTTAAACCCGGCAGATTAGCTCCCTGTCCGCTTCGGTACTCCGGCCCTGAGCTGCAGCCATCTTGAAAATACCATTTACGTCATTTAGGGGTTGACTAGAAGGAAAGGCGCTTGGGGCGCCCCCTGTTGTTCATTGATTGGGTACTGCAGCTTGGTGTGGGTTTTTTTGTTGTTGTTGTTGTTTGTCGAAGCAATACATTAGAAACCTTTGCCTGTTAAGAGTTCTTGGTTATATCTATATTGGTTATATCTAATAGTTAAATTAACAACGTAAAAGTAAGTTCACAACGCTACATTCGCTTTTGAGCCGTCGCTTGTTTGCATTCAAACAATAAAAAATAAACTGCTGCTAACGTCTGCCTATGGTGATTTGCTGTATGCTTGTACGGATTAAATGGAACAGTTAAGATGGGATCATGAGCATATTTGACATGTCAAGAACCACCTGAGAAGTCATTCACTCAGTTTCCATGGCATCTCCATGGGGCCTAGAGAGTGGCACAGGAAGCAAGGCGGGAACCAACCCATGACAGGGTGCTAGCACACACACTCAAACTGGGACAGATTTGGAGATGCCAGCTGAAATAATGCATGTCTTTGGAATGTGGGAGGAATCACACCAAGAACAATCACACCGAAATTAGACAGCTTTTTTTTATTTTTTATTAATCAGTGTAAATGTGCTTCACCTGCTGCTCAATAAAAGGCTCTCAGAGGCTACTTTTGGGTAGTGTACCTCTTGGTGAGAGATCATTGACTGCTAAACATGCCTCTATGACTCATTTGCCCACAGTTGGCCCTGATGATTCTCCACACTCATAGTTTGTCAAAGCTGGCCTCCCAGCTGGTCCCATGAATGATCATTTGGTGATAAATCTGGCAACCAGGCAGGCCATGGAAGTGTTGTAATCAGCGCAGACATTCATGGGAAACCCTTGCTGTGTGTGGGCGAGCATTATCCTTTTGAAAAATGCCAGTTGCAAGACCCGCAGTGAGAGGCAACATGTGGCTACAGGATGTCCTGCACATATCTCTGAGTTGTTAGTGTCCCTCTTATCACTACTAGGGGTGACTGATTGTCGTATTTTTCTGCCCTCTTGTGGCAAGACCCAGTGTCTAATCAGACCACACATGCAATCATTTACATATCTGCCTGCCGAGTTTCTCAGCTATCCGACATTTCGATCTATGTGCTTTATTTTCATCCTTTTTATAAAGGAACATCTATGAGCAGAAAATAATAAGAAGAAATGTTTTTTAGTAGAACTTTATGCATGGAAAAAAGGTTAATTCCCAAGACTGCCCATAGTGTTTACTGCTGATAGCTAAATGTCACTTGTCTGTTTGACTATAGCTGTTTGCCCTTTACATGCACTGAACAATATGCTCACATTTTCTCCACATACCGTGTGCATTCCACTTTTAGGAGAATTTCCTGACTTGTATTCATAAAGTACAGAGTCCCAGCACCTTTAATTGTTGACTCTGTCAAACATAAACCAATTATAGCATTCTGGGTGTGGTAGAGCAGAAAACACTGAAATCACTGTCACAAATGCCAAAGAATCACTGTTGTACTTTCAAAAGTACTACTAATAATATCAACAACTCTATATATGTATGTGTACATATATATATATATATATATATATGTATATATACACACGTGTATATATACATATATACACATACATATATAGAGTATATATATAGTACGTATATGTATAGTATAGAGTACGTATCTATATATACGTATATGTGTATATATATATATATTTATATATATATATATATATATATATATATATATATATAGTGTAAACCATTTGTAGAATTGCAGCATAAGCAGCAGTTCTCAAAAACCGGTTAGTCAAATCTATCACAAGGGCTGGACTATGGGCTGCACGTACTTTCGCAGATCCAGTAGCCTACGAGTATCTTTTTCAAAGCTGGTACACTTTTACCTTCTACTACTTATCTTATTGGCATCTATACACTAAAGCACTTCCAAGCCCACTGAAGACAGTCATGTTCCATCCTGACTAACCCTTTTGATTTAATTACACCCTGGACCCTTCCACTCATTTTCGCCTGCTCTGTTATTATTTGGTTTCCTATATTGTTATTAAAGTCATTAACAAGAGCAACCGCCATTGTCATCTCGGGAGCCACTTAAGGGGTTGTTTTCATTTTCTACTGGCTTGTTAAAGTAGTGCTCTGAGATTAGCCCACAAAGTCAGCATAAAGTCTATATTGCCTCATATCAGCTTGTTAACTAGCTAGCAAAATGGTTGGGGGGTTATGTGAGTTTTAAAGTTCTCCTTGTATACCCGCTGTGTGTCAATTATCATTGTAGTGCGTTACTAGGTTCTGAAAATGTTCAGTACTGGCATATTGTTGGAGGGTGAGAAAACGGCCAAGGTTCTTAGAGGAAGTCTGTACAGACACATGGTGAACATGCTGAACTTGAGACAATAACCAGTGATGAGTACTGAACCTCTGTGAGAACTTAATTGTTGTACACCATGCTGTTCTCATGCTTTTCTTCCCTTCTCCTCAATCCAATGACACTGGTTGCCACACAAATTCTAAACCACTCTAAAGCCCATTCTTATGCTTAATAGTCGACATACTTTTCTTGAAATGTTTCATTTTCTCCTAGAACAAACGTTTGGTAAAATTCTTCTACTCTATCTAGGTGTGGTGTAACATACTTCAGATGTTTACTTCCATGATGATTCCAGCTAAGGTCACCTCCTCACGACACCTGTAATGAGATGAGATTTGTGCAAGCAAGCTGACTATGCAAGTTCTCAGTCATCCAGGTCACGGTAGAGTATTTGAGTTGAAGGCAACTGGACTTCTTGCTTCTCAAAGACGTTTCACTTCCCATTCAAAAGGCTTCTTCAGTTCTAGAAGCTGATGGGGCTGATATGCTCAACAATGTAATTATCCTCTTAAAACACACTTCTGCCTTGACATCAATACTCACCACAGAAAATCAAGGTTCCTCAATTAGGTACTGATTAAAAATAAATAAATAAAAACCCTCACTCATTAGTGTCCTTTAACGTTAAAGCCAGTTCAGACTGATTATAACATGTTCCAGGTGCCATAATGCCCTCACTTCGGATTCAGTATGAAGGTTTCTGTTACAATAAAAACAACAACAAATATTTTCAAATAACATTTTAATTTTTGTTCCCATTATGTGCAGTACAGGCACGTGGACCCGCTCAGATGCAAACACTGGGACAACGAAGTAGCATAATTGCAAAAGCATGTCTTAAACCTGACATTACAAGAAATCCCATGCATGGCAGACGAGCTGCACCAGAGACATTACATTGGCATAAAAGTTATACTGTTCCTTACGATGTACAGGTATGCACAGTTTAACGTCCGTTTGCTTTAACGTCCAAGGTATAAGAATTCGAATAGGAAATCAAAATCTGTCTTATATACATCTTATCTGCGTCTTAATGGCAGAAATCTACTACAAGGGAATCCTTGCGACATCTGCTGACAGAAATGAGAATTGTCTTAATGGTAGAAAACAAGAACGTTCCTTTCATTTTCGTTAAGCGTTTCAAATTTGAGGAAAAAAATACAATTGCTGTTAAAATACAATTCTTAAATTTTAAACTGGAGTACCTGGATAACTCCCACATGACCTGGGAAGGGCGTGCAATATCCATCCAGTCAGCGGTCAGGCCTTAAACCTTGACCAGACATTACCGCAGTCACACAGTAGTTTTGATAATTTGCACAAAATGCATTTATAAACCATCAGAACCAGAACCAACCCCAAACCATCATATCCACAACCAACAGAATGAGAACCGACTTTACACCGTACGAACCAGATCATAAAGACCAATCCCAATGCACCATCAAACCAGAACCATATACAAAAACCGATGTAGGTTTTTAAATGGCCAATGCCGATTTTTTTAAACTGATGAAACAAATAATAATAATAAAAAAAAATGAGACCCAACTTTGAGCATTTATTTAAGCTATAAATGCAGTCTCTGTTTGCACTCTATCGTTTTGCACATTTACTTTAAACAATAATATTAATTAAAGCCCAAGATGAAAAACATTACCGCAGTCACGCAGTAGTTTAGATACTTTGTACATAGGGCATTGCTAAACCATCAGAACCAGAACCAACTCCAAAATATCAGAACCAGAACTAAACCATCAGAGTGAGAACCGACTCCACACCGTCCGAACAAGGCCATCAGGACAAAACCCAACGCATCAAAACCATCTATCAAACCAGAACCATATATAAAAATCGATATAGGTTTTTAATGGCTGATGCCGATTTTTAGAAACTGATAAAACTAATAATAATATATGAGACAATTTTGAGTATTTATTTAAGCTATAAATGCAGTCTCAGTTTGTACATTTATTTTAAGCAATAATATTAAAACCCAACATGAAAAACATTAAGTACAGATCATTCTTATCTTTGCAATCCTTTATAAAACTTGAAACACTTCCTGAAAACGATGGATCTTTCAAGCCCGCGATTCTCTTTTCTGTCAGCAGGTGTCACAAGGGATCACTCATACTAGTTTTAGACATAAAATAGATGCACACGACAGATTTTTATTTCTAATTCTGAAGACCTCGGCCGTTAAAGCGAACGGACGCTGATCGGGTGGATGTTAATGAGAACACCTGTGAAAAGTACCTCTTCAATTAGCACACGTCTTGCAAAATGCAGATTCCGAGCATATAACTTTTATAATACAAACATCAATCAATAAATCATCATGCAGTACAAAAAATATATACAGTTGTCTTCGTAAAATAAATAAGCCACCGTTGTGATGTGTTCCTGAACCTTTTTGCTTTACAGTGTAAGTGACTGAAAATGAGCTTTTTGCTAAACTCTTTGCTTCGTTGAGCAACGCACTAACCAGTGGAGAGTAATGTGAAGTGAACTAAAGAACAAAGTACAAAAGATAAAACAAAAGCACTTTAATACAGTGTACTAACGAGTGGGCATGCAGTGTGTGGAGGTTTCATTCTGCAACTAGTCAGGGCTTTAATCCACAGTCTCTTCAGGTTTGATGATCTGATAGGTGATCAGATATTCAGGATAAGCCTGGGAAAACAATCGAATGAAGTTACATCAGGAGATTAAACACAGACACCAGTTTGCATGTATACCTGGCAATATGGATCAAAGTATCAACTGGACTGTGGTGGTTTGGTGGTTAAAACACTGGACTATGAACCAGGAGGTGCAGGGTTCATATTCCACCTCTGCCAACCTGCCACTATTGGGTCCTTGAACAAGACCCTTAACCTACAATTGCTTAGACTATAAGACGTTATCAACTGTAAGTCACTCTGGATAAGAGCGTCTGCTCAATGACTAAATGTAAATGAAAAGAATTCCATGATACCAAGGTTAGAAAAACGAGGCATGTTTTCCCAAAGTACAAAACACAACTTTAAAATTCTACCATTACAAACAAAGTCTGAAATTCAGCAGACAGAGTTCAAATCCCCAGATGGCCAACAAACCGGCATCAAAACCTTATATACAATCACTGATCACTTTATTAGGTACACCTCCTTGTTTCTACACTCGTTGTCCATTTTATCAGTTCCTCTTGCCACATAGATGCACTTTGTAGTTCTACAATTACAGACTGCAGTCCATCTGTTTCTGTACACACTTTTTGGTCTCCTTTACTCTGTTCTCTAATGGTCAGGACCCCCACAGGAACCCCACAGACCAGACCATTTGGGTGGTGGATCACTGACAGCACTGCACTGGCACTGATGTGGTGGTGGCGTGTTAGTGTTTATTGAGCTTATACCGATTGGAACAGACAGCAGTGCTGCTGGAGTCTGCAAACACCTCAGTGACACTTTTTGGACTGAGTACAGTCCTCCTACCAAAAATGTCCAGCCACCAGAATCCTGTAGGCAGCATCCTGTGAGCACTGATGATGGATTAGAGGATGAACTAACACAGACCATGCAAAAACACATGAGCTTTCTGTTGCTGAATGGACTATGGTAGCCTAGTGGGTAAGGTACTGGACTATGGACCAGAAGGTCAAAGGTTCAAATCCCACCTCTGCCAAGCTGCCACTGTTGGGCAAGGCCCTTAACCCACAATTGCTTGGATTGTACTAATGTACTGTATCAATTGTAAGTCGCTCTGGATAAGGGCGTCTGCTAAATGCTGTAAATGTAAATGAATGCAATCAAAGCCTCACAGAAATGCTCCATAATCTAGTAGAAAGCTTGATTTAGGACAAAACAATGAATCTCCTCAGCATCACTCCGCTCACAGTAATTACAATAAGTAGAACTACAGTACCTGCTCTCCTCTGTAGATAACATATTCGGCGAGTGCGAGCCCATTGACGCTGGGTCTGCCAGATACTGAGTGGTGCCCCGGCGGAGAGTGAGCCATCTTCATTGCACTGAACTGCAGGAACGACTTTCCCAAAGTTACGCGACAGAACAGCAGCTGCCTGGAGCCAGAGAGATCATACAGTGGTGCTTGAAAGTTTGCAAAGCCTTCAGAATGTTCTAGATTTCTGCATAAATGCGACCTAAATCATCATCAGAGTTTCACACAAAAGCTACAAGTAGATAAGGAGAACCAATTAAAGGAAAGAGACAAAAACATTACACTTGGTAGACGAATTAAATGAAATTAATTTATATTAATATTAGGACTAGTATTAATTAAAACATACTATGAAAACATTTATTACAGTAATTTATATATTCTTATATCTTTTATAAAGCTTGACCACTTGAACACGTACCAAAACAAAAAAGAAAGCAGAATGAGACCAGGTTGTTATAAGCCTCTCAAGAATGCCATTCTCTTTTCTGTCAGCAGGTGTCGCACAGGTTTGCTCATACTAGTTTTCTGTCATTCAGCCATGAATTATATGTATATACAACATACAGTACTGTGCAAAACTCTAAGGCCACCATAAGATTTGTTGTTTTAGCAATGACAATGACCATATATAACATTGTTAGACCACTCCTGATCAAGCTTCTTCAGATTGTAGAAGTGTCAACTTGGCATCACGAAGCTGCCAGATGCTGCTGTTGCTCAACAGCAAGAGTTCACAGTAAATACTTGCCACTGTAGCTTACAGAAGTTTTTCTGATTTTTGTTTTCAGTTGTTTAATATTGCATACAAATTTCCTGTATTTTCTGGTTGTATTTAAGAAAAAAAAAACAAAAAAAAAAACATCATACATGGCCATTATACTGTTGCTAAAACAATGGTATATCTAATCTAATGGTGACCTAAGACTTTTGCATAGTACTGTAATTCTCAACACCTCAGACGTTAAAGCGAACAAATTTTGATTGGATGAACACTACACAGTGCATTCCTAAAAGAGGTTAAATACAGTTAAGTTGGCTTAAGGAAGGCACAGCAGATGACTGGCATATGGCCTGTGGGAGCACAAGACATGGAGAAAACATCTTACCTTTGGCATAAGTAGCACGACCTGTCCTTGTGAATAGGACACCCGGTGCCGCCTCCTATCCCATACACGTACTGATTACTCTTGGAGGAGTTTTCTGCAAAGTAGATCCCAGCCCCGAACATCCCTCCAATGTAGGCGTGCCTCTCATCAAAACCTTTGTGGATGATGGCGTTCACGTACGGCGACCCTACAAAACCAAATCTTAGATCTTAGAACCTTATGCTCTGTGAGGAAATCTGAAATCAGTACTTGACCCCGCGAGTTACCTGCATTTATGGTCTGCATCCCAAACGGTCCCCTATTCATTACTCGCTACATTCTGCATAGCACACATTCATACATAACCCACTATTATGCTTTGGAATATTTGAGCTGCTTTACCCCTTCACATAAACACAGGAGTCCAGTGTAACTGTGTGGGATGACAATAATGGTTTGCAAATGCAGTTTCTAAGGCAGGGGACATTTCTGTGAGGTGCCTAAACCTGGTAACAGGGAGGACATGGTGCATTGGGGGTGAACTAAGCATTGCGTTTTTATGTTTATTGAATTATTACGATGTCATAAATACATTCTGTTTAAGCTTGTATTGTGCACTTGTATGGCTATGTAGAGCTTACCAAAGGAAAAAAAACTGTTTAGTTTTAAAATAGGCACAAGGAGAAAATACAGTACTGTGCAGAAGTCTTAGGCCACCAATACATTAGATGTATCATTGTTTTAGCCCTAGTGTAATGAACATACAAGTTCTCTTTATAGAAATACAATAAGAAAACACAGGACATTTGTAGGCAGTATAAAAACTGGAATAAAAATTCAAATAACAGAAAAAAAAAATCAGCTGTATGCTACAGTAGCAAGTATTTCGTGTGACCTCCCCTCGAGCAATAGCAGCATATGGCAGCCTCACTAGGATACCAACGTGATCCTTCTAAAGTCCAAAGAAGGTCATTATACCATTGCTAAAACAACAAATCTAATGGTGGCCTAAGACTTTTGCACAGTCATGTATCACACTGCAAAATGATAAAAATCTACACTATTGTATTACTATGTATAAGCATATATACTCATAATTAGATATGGTCATTACGCCATTGCTAAAACAACAAATCTAATGGTGGTCTAAGACTTTTGCACAGTCGTATATCACAAATCTAACAAAGTAAGTGATCTCTAGGTGGAATGAAGCAAGTCAGTGTAAGGTTGGCTAGAGGGAACACATGCACGAAGAATAAAACGTACATCACGCACCTCATGACGACATTCATTTGCAAACTTTCTGGTAAAAAGTGATGACGTCTAAAAACAGGACCTGAGCAGAGTAACACTCACCATGGAAGAGCATGCGCTCATTTGAATGACTGTGGTTTTCCTCAGATACTTCCTTCCTGCGATGGGTGTATCTCTCCCAGAGCTTCTTATTGCACACTTTCTGGATCTGTCCACAAAACGGCACACACAAGCACATCTGAAATCACGTGTCCCGCATGAGATTTGGTTTCTCAAACAACAACGCAGCCTGCGGATGCCCTTTTACCTTCACAATGTTGTATCTGTTGAAAATTCCTCCAGCGTGACCCCCATCCCTGTGTTCCCTTATTGTGCTTTGCATCTGTGTAAAGACAACACACAAGACACTGAAGAAGATGGGAATTCCTTGATATGTGTAGAGTCATTTTGGTTCTCACCAATTTGGTTTGGCAATGCATTTAAACTTCTTGTGCCGTTGCCGGAATAAGAATGATCGACTAAAGTTTGAGGGAATTTCTGAGGAATGCTTGCATTAAAGAGCATTTGAGTTTACCTGGTTACAGGCGGCCTTCAAGGTAGAGAGACACTGGCATTTTGGACACCAACCTTTTTTTTTCCGCCCCAAAAAGGTTATGTTTGGTTGGGACACATGGAGGTGAATGCAGGTAGCGACTTACAGAACTACTTACAGAAGAGCTTTGCATTCTCCTTATTAGACATTACCTCATGCTGTTAAGATATTATGTAGGTAAAGGAACAAACAATCATAAAATAGAGGAACTAGTTGTTTTGTTTTAATTAAATATGTTTCAGTCTTCACTGTGGTGGTCTAGTGGCTAAGGTACTAGACTATGAATCAGAAGATCCAGGGTTCTAATTGGAGACGCATCGATTACAATGTTATTGGGCAACTTTTTGAACATAGATTCTGGCCATTTACATTACATTTAAATCATTTAACAGACACCCTTAGCCAGAGTGACTTACAGTTGATAGGCAATGGTGGGTTCAGGGCAATTCTTGTTGTTGAATTCTTGAATTCTTACTGTTCAAGGACCCAACAGTGGTGGGATTTGAACCCAGAACCTTCAGTACCTTAACCACTAGGGTACCACAGTCCCAGTGGCCAATTCCAATTATTCCAGTTGGACCATACAGAAACTTTTCAGTTCATCTTTTAATGGAAACTTCTTCATCACTAAAGAAAGACAGCTGTCTCGTGCCTGGCTCGGCGCTCTCACTAGCTGTTTTGTTCTCAACGTTTTCTGGAGTTGTTCCTCTCATACGTCAGCAGTGACCTCTGATTCAACCGAGAATATTAATTTTGATATGTCACTACTACTGCTACAACAAACAGCTCAAAATATATCAAAACCATAGAATGATTTCAAACGAGCTCCAACAGTTAAAGAGCGTACCTCCTCTTCAACAGACTGAAATTCCTTGTCGTCTAAGGCCAGGTCAATTAGGACAGTTCCACTGTTGGCTGTGCTTAGATTCACGCAGGGGTTCAAACCTGAAGTGAGGGGCAAAGAACAGGGTTCAGTTCACTTACAGTAAGATAATTGTTTGTTTGATTCATTCTGTATGTCATGTCAGCAGCAGGGCTACAGTGATGTGTCAAAGACCAGAGGGTGTCTGAAGACCTAGACGAGATATTGTGGTGACCAAGAGACAGGATTTCAGAGCATGTCTGCCACACTCACACCTTTCAGTAAGAAAAGCTGCAATTTTTACCTGCTGCACAAAAGCGCAGTGGATAAAAATGATTCATATGCTATCAAACTGGTATCAGACCTTGAAATCACTAAAGGTGAGACGATACACTCTGCTCACGGTTTGATTTGATTCTAAATTTTCTCCCATTTATCGATTTTACACCCGATAAACAGCATTTATTTCTGAAGTGTAAACTTTTAAGTGTAAGCTTTTAAGTAAACAACCTTTAGTCGCTTGAAATTAAAAGTCATTGCTAGAAACAGATGTTTAACATGGTAAACAAAGTGCTACATTCTTTTTCATTTCTGAAGAATAACAATTCAAAAATACTGTGCACTTTTCTTGTATAAGAATTTGAAACAAAAACAACCTTTACTCCTTTGCAATTAAAATAATTTAGTGTGTGGGAGCAAGACGTACGATTGCGCCCTCTGGTGGTTAAAAAACGCACTTTCATTAGATGGAGTAATAAACAGAACGCACGCGACATCATAAATCTCTACGATGCACATTGTTCCATTTTTGCATCACGATGCAGTTACACCCCTACTAACTACGGAAACAGTAAAAAGTGTAAAGATCTTATTTATTAAAGCCTCGACAAAATAACTTGTCGTTTGGTTGAAAGCACAATTAACATAAAGGAAATAAAACTTTGTCCATCAGTGTTCGTGACTACTAGCTGTGTTAGACTAATACCATACAAGCTATTTAATTTAAAGGTAATAACACCATGTATTTACAAAGCGTGACTAAACTAAGAGCTTCCTTAACATTGAAACGGAGTCCATTCTTCTCTGTTAAAATATTACTAAACCGCTGGGATTATGCATATTAAACATGGCAGTTAGTTCTATAAAATGAAAAGGAAATGGTGTTCATCTCCACTGCTCTGTTAATGAACTTGATATAGTATCGATTGTCCTATCAGCTTCTGCACAGCGGGTAAAACTACCGACATCCGTTACTCAGTAGCATATTACTGAAGTTCATGAACCTAGTGATCAATGCAGAAGTGCTCAAGAGAACAGGCAGTACTTACTATGAGGTCCAGTAATGAACCTCTCCACCCCTTTAATGATCTTGTGTCTGTGGCCGTAAGCATTGATACCGATCTCCTTTAGCTCTTTGTGCCCCATTTCCATCAGCACATCCAGAGTGATCTTTAAATAGAGCGCCAGACGAACATCAGAACACCAGACGCAGAACACAGTACAGGCATAATACTGTCTCTATGTGATTCGTCTAAGATTCTGACCCAGTCCTCCAAGCCTCGGCAGCACAAGGATTCACACATATCTATTAATGAACTTATTTGTGGCACAGCACGTCTGTAGTGTGCAATATGTAGGCTTATGAGAACTGCGTTCCCATTGCACAGCTGTCTGGTTTATTATTTCTTATATGAACAACTTAGATCCCCTATGTTACAAGCAATAAAAATTGAAGACTGACATACCTGTTCTCTCTCAAAGATCTCTAGATGTTGTTCCAGTCTGAGTTTGTGTAGGAACTGGCTGATACTCAATTCCAGGGATGCAGCTAAAGACAGTCAAATAAATATAGAAATATTAAGATCTTTATGAACATGAAACTTCATTTTCAGCCATCCTACAAGGCTCCCTTCTGACCATTTTCTCCATCCACAGCTGGCTGGTTAATTATAGCCCCCATACAAACTTTTGCATACCTCCATTTCACTGGTTTGTTCCTGTTTTATGTATTTAACTCCATCTCATGTTGGGTACTCTTAGTACTTATGCTCTTACTGTTTTATATACTACTTTCTGATAAATTTAGTCAAATTTTACATTTCACGTTAGCTGAAATCTTCCAGAGATAGGTAAGTGGTCTCTACTCTTATACTCATTTAATAACGTAGCGTATAGAGACTTTGTAGGAAGCACACAGCTTACATTTTCTCATCTGGCAGCGGCTTGTATCAAGAGCAACTAATCTAACTCTGAGACTAAAAAGCAAGTTCTCCAACTCTAAGGGCACATGTAATAAATACTAAGAGACTGAGAAGTAAGTTATATATAAAAAAAACACAGATTTCTGACCATTCCACCTGTAAGCTAAGAGGACACCTGAAACATTGAGATCTGGCTTCGTGAGAACTCACCATCCTCAGTTTTCTCCACTCCCACAGCTCCCTCAACCACAGAGGCTCCCATCTGCTCAGGGAATTGTCCATCTTGTGCCTCCAGGCCAGAGACGGAGGGCTGGGGGTTTAAGGCTTCACAAGAGCCAGAGGAGAGATCAGAGGTCACCACACCATCAGAGGCTGAAACATTGAGGACCTGTGGTTTGCAGCAGGTGGGTAATGAAGATGGGGGCATGGCTGCAGTCAGCAAGGATCGGACATCGTTGGCCTAGGGTAGGCAAACAAAAACAAGACAGTGAGATCTGGCCAGTTTAACTGCAAACAGGTAAGTGAATCACAAGTCTGTCCAAACTGGAGTCCATTCAGAGCACCTGCATATCTAAACAAAAATGTTGGTATCTGGCACCAGTGCACTGACAAGGTATCACAAAAGAAGACGATACATCGCCATATCGATATTTTGTCCCACCCCTACTGTGTATACATGAGACTTACGCCATAAGCCGCCGCATCGTGCGAGGGAACGAGGCCACCTTTGTCTTCCGAGTTCAGTTCTGCTCCGTGTTGTAACAGATACTCCGCCACCTCCAGATCATTATAACCAGCTGACACACAAAACAACAGTCATGAGACTCTGGTTATAGTCACAACAGAACACGCAACTCTCATTTAAACTGATTTCTTTCACAATGGGTTCTGTCACAAAGTCATGTTAACTAGTGACTAAAAACATCAAAACATCCTAGAGTAATTGCAGCTCATTGAAAAAGTTACTCATGTGAACTATCCAACTAATTCGGGGACACAAACAGCCTGTAATGCGTACTAGGCTGTAATGCTGAGCAACTGCAGCAAAACATCTGTTTCATTAGGTGCGAACAGCAGCATTCAAACTGCTCACATGGAAAGGGAATATAATATAACATGTACCGGACAGTTTGTTAGGTACACCTCTGTATCTACAATACCACTACATTAATGCATAAACACTGGTACCTCGGTTCTCAATCACCTCAGAACTCGTCGTGTTCGCTTCTCGACGCATTCTGTGGTACTGCGTTACTGTGGTAGCCTAGCGGGTAAGGTATTGGACTATGGACCACAAATTCCAGGGTTCAAATCCCACCTTTGCTAAGCTGCCACTGTTGGGTCCTTGAGCAAGGCCCTTAACCCACAATTGCTTGGATTGTAAGACTGTACCAATTGTAAGTCGCTCTGGATAAGGGTGTCTGCTAAATGCTGTAAATGTAATTCTGATTTTGCTTTTACTTTTCACTTTCAATCCATTACTCACTAAATTATGAGATATTTCAACACTTTATTATAAAGTAAGCTTTGTGTTAATGATTTTGGCCATCTGTTGGTTAATAAGGGTTACTGTGTAATAGGCTCTGCTATGACACTATATTAAACTATATTAAACTCATCAGTTTATGACGCATTACACTTATGATGGATTTGTCTGAACATATCCTCATCATAAATCAGGGAGCACCTGTACAACACAACTCCATTAATGCATATAATGCCTTACACAGTGCGGATCTTCTGAGGGCCTGGAATGGATTCATTCAATTTCCATTATTTCTTATGGGAAAAATTCGTCGTATTCTGACTTGACCTGGCCAAAGGAAACACTAAAGAGTGCACGCTGACTGCACCTACTCAAGTGCAGAAGCAGAAGTTCTCTAACCTGAAAGATGGAGAGGTGCGGAGTGACGTCCCTGTGTGTCCCTGCAGTTGACGCCTCTTGGGGTGCAGAGTTTTCGGACCCGAGTTAGACAGCCCTTCTTGGATGCATCCAGCAGTGCTGCATCCCCCCTCAGCAGGTCCTGGATGTCTGTGTCTCCCTCCTTCACCAGGTCTAACGGGGTGTTCCCATCACGGTTCTTCTTGGTGGGATCTGCGCCATGCTGAGGACACAGACAGACACCAAGATGAATGCATCTTCAGTTCTTTTTGTACTATCGAACAATTCAAATAAATCTTGCAGGTTTAAGTACACTCATTGCCAAAAAAAATAACTCACCTAAAGAAAAATGTCAGATTGCTGCAAAACTCGGCATGCAGATATGTAAATGATTACAGTTGTGGTGGGGGGGGGGCTATTTTTGGGTAGTGTACCTCTTGATGACTGCTAGACATGCCTCTACGATGCACTCTAAGACGTTTTGCCCAGCAGACAGACTTTGAGAGGGGGCGCATTATTGGACTGAGAGGAGCACGACAGAGGTTTCGACGAATTACTCCCCAGCTAAGCTGTTCTGGCGCGTTGGGAGCACTAGTTCAGTGATGGTGGCAGACACACGACGAACAGGCTCCAGACAGCCCAGACAGACCACCATTACGTTTGATCCACCAACAAGCACGAGTAGCTCCCACAGTTTCGCTGTCCACAATCCAGACATTTGGCACCTTCTCTACACACCCCTGTCTCTGCCCAGACCATTTCAAAGTGCTTAGCAGAAGGAAATTTGCTGTCACGGCACCCATTACGTGTCTTGCCATTGACAACCGACCACCACCACCTTTGTTTGTAGTGGTATCGTGAACAAGAACCCTGGACTGCTACAGACTGGAGCCGTATCGCCTCTAGCGACGAATCCAGATTCTGTTTGGGATCCGACGATGGTACAGAGGCCTTATGCTAAGCAGTTCAATCCTGCCTTTCCTGTGAAGCGACACACTGCCCCAACTGCTGGTGTGCTACCTACTCTGAAGGTTTGGTATGTTCAACTGATAGGGTTCGTTACTTTAGTTAGTTACTTGTAAAATGTCATAAAACACCATGAACCACACTGGGTTATCATAGGGAGGATATTTCTAACTGTGCGACCTGTATCTGTGATTCAACAGTACGTCCTTTACCTGCAGGAGGAGTTTGCAGATCTCGTATTTGCCCTTGGCGGCGGCCTCATGCAGAGGGGTGAACTTCCACAGATCGGCCACGTTTATCACAGCACCGTGCGTCACTAGCAGCTCAGCCACCTCGTAGTGGCCATACGAGCAGGCGTTATGCAACGGAACCAGGCCCCTAAAACAAGCGAAAATCAAAACCTTAACCACTCTCTCTCTAGTGAGCATTTGTCAATTTATTCACTCATCTTCAGAAATGCTCTACAGAAACTCAGTTTACTGGACTAAATGATTCAGATACATATTCTCCATGTTATTATATTCAAAATGTAATTTATATACACACACAGACAGACAGACAGACACACACACAACCGTCCTGTATTCTATAGTTGTTATAGACTGTTTTATTATACTCTTCATAATATTATACTGTCTTTAGTCTGCACGTAATTCGATTGCATTTTACTTATAACATTATCTGTAAATAATGGTTTCTCTTAATTATACAGTGCTTGAATGGCTCTGTGTGGTGTGCTATGACTTTGAGTCCATCTGATTTATCATTTTTAATAGATTTAAGTTGAAAAATTTAAAACCTCCCATAGAAATGCATTGAGGAAATGTTCAGATTCAAATATCAACCGACAAAACTCAAACTGTAACTGAAATCAATGATGTCACTACAGAGTGCTCAGTGAGACTCAGTGACCTGTTATTATACTGATACTGAAACATGTAAAAGCATTGGGACACGCCCCCAAATGTGGCCCAAATCATTGGGACACGCCCCCAAACGCAGTCAAAAAGCATTGGGACACATGCCATATCCTTTCTGTTTGCCACGTTTAAAGCACTGTTGTAGTTCCTTCAGGAAATGCAGATTTAGTTTTTATATTAAGCTTCTGTTTAAGGTTTCTTCCTTATAGCAATTATGGAGTTCTACCTTGCCACTGTTGCCTCGTTCGATTTCTGTAAAGCTGCTATGAGACATCGCTCCGCTCTAAAAAGCTCTATATAAATAAATCTGACTTTGACAGCAGAAATGTTAACTGCATGGAACCCTTTCATGACCTCTATACCCACTGGACAAGCAGTCTGTAATCACTATTTGGGTATCAGCCAATCATTTTTATTTTGGTGCAAAATTAGTTGAAATAAATGAGTGCAAGGCAGAAAAATACCAGCCTAGCCAACGTGCTAATCTCCTGTTGGAAAGCGGCTCTCACCCTTTATCTTTAGCATGTACATCAGCACCGTGCTGCAGCAGGTACTCCACCACAGACACCCGATTGTAGCCGGATGCAAAGTGCAGAGGTGTGGACTGGCGACCCTCAGAATCCCTGCAGTTCACGTTTTGCAGCGTGCACAGCTTCTATAACAACAGAACACAAATGTCTGGAGCAAACCATCAGTGAAACTGCTGTTTAACTTTCTCTTAATTCTGTTTGTGTACCTGTACTGCTATTAAATCATAAGAAACTCAAGGGCTCAATGACATATCCTCTTATAAGCAGGAACAGAAGGCTGGAAGCAGTTCTCTGACAATGGAGTGTGTTTAGGTCACAGTAAATATCCACTCTGTTTACCTTCACAGTCTCCAGGTCCCCTGACTTGGAGGCCTCCAGCAACTTCCTGTCTGTATCCGAGATTCCAGCCAGCACTCCTTCTAGAAGAAAACAGTCTGTTCACTCAACAGGGCAATATATATGTTATTCAAGTGGTAATCTAAACAGAATACTATTTTATTGTGTGTCTGTATGTATGTATGTATGTATGTATGTATATATACACACATATATACATATATATACACACACACACAGACACACACACAGACACACACAGACACACACAGACACTGCCCGGCCAAAAAAAAGGCCACCACCTGGATTTGTTAAACAACCATGTCGAAAGACACATCCTGTGGTCGTGGTAAAGATGTTCATCTGTTTCAGAAGGGTCAAAGAGTGGTTCCAGGAGCATGATGCATAATTTTCACACATGGATTGGCCACCACAGAATGGTCCATATCTCCCATCATCAATACAAGATCTTGGGGAAAAATGAATGCAATTCTGTTCGCATTACTTTTTCCACAAGCTCTTGTATTGATGATGGGAGATTTGGACCACTGTTCAAAGTCTTCTCCAGCACATCCCAAAGATTCCAATGGGGTTCAGCTCTGGACTCTGTGGTGGCCAATCCATGTGTTAAATGATGTCTCATGCTCCCTGAACCACTCCTTCACAATTTAACCCTTCTGAAACAGATTAGCATCTTTTCCACGACCACAGGATGTGTCTTTGGACATGGTTGTTTAACAAATGAGAAGCTCCTCACTGCATCAGTTAGGCTTAAATAACTTGTTGCCAGCTGAAACATAATCACCAATGCAGTAATTATCCAATGGGAGGCTCTTTTTTTAACTATTTGACTATTTGCTTAGTTAAATCCAGGTGGTGACCTGGATTGACCTTTTTCTGGGCCAAGTGTGTGCAAGTTCCAGGGCAATGTAGCAGAACAGGGTATCCACTGTATCTACAAACACACGATGTATTTGGTTGTGGAGTCCCTTTGGACTTAAATAAATGCCCATAGAGGGTGTAAGCTAGTTAGCTTAGCTTGCACCATAACTGTCTTTCAGCCAGGGCTGTCTAAAATACCTAATAACAGGAACTAAACGTATGATCCTAAGCTTACCACAGACTGTATAAAGATGCTGATGGGCTCGTTCACTCAGCAGCACATCCTGAATTGAGTCGCTGGAGAGCTGCGAAGGTGTGTATCCCTGCAGCGAGGCGATTAACGGGTCTGAACCAGCGTTCATTAGCAACCTGCAGCTCTGCAAATGGCCACACTGAGCAGCTTTGTGCAACGGGGTCTGTCCCTGACTGTCCACTTCATTCACCTGCAGAAGCAGCACCACATGTATTGTTAGTCTTCTCACTACAATCAGTGACTGCGTTTACATGCACTTAATAATCCAAAAACTAACACAGTAGGCCGATCAACAAGTTTACCTGCACTCAGTAATCAGATTTCTACTTTGCAACCAGCCAATAATTTCACTGAATGACGTGACTTAAACTTCACTTGAGCACATACTGGGTTTCATAGTCTCCCCAAAAGTGCTCGGTAGCAGTTATCGGTAGTTATTTTTAAGTCCGTGCTGCGATTAACGCAGGGGTTGCCAGATTGCACACAAAAAATACGCTACAAGTTAATGGAAAAAAGTGCAAAAAAGCCAAATCTCTAATAATAAATGGACATGGCAACAGCATCGAGGTACGCTTGTGAGCATGCGCAGACTGAGAAAAACTGAAATATGCACCCACTGACTCCTACTGTACACAAAAAGAGAAAATGTAAGAGGAGTCGCACCTTTGCATCGTGCTTCACTAAAAGTTCGATGATGTCATTGTGCGACTTCTCAGCGGCGAGATGAAGTGGTGTAAGGAGGCTGTGAAAAAGTAGAGTGTGTTATATTGGGAAGGAAAATTTCTCACTTCAGCAATTCAACCACAAAATAGTTTCAGTTTTAATTTTGCTTATATTCTGTAATATTAGAAGCAGATCCAGGCCAGTAAAAAGGGTTATAAGAAATTCACCTTTTGATAAATTACCTTAAACCCACACTCAATAAATTAGAATATCCAACCTTTATTAAAGGGAGATTAATTAAAGTCTGAGAAACTATTGGCACCCCGAGAAATTCTTAGAAACCAGACAAGTGGGGACCTAGGACTATAGACGACCTGGAGAGATGTACACTCACCGGCCACTTGTTACGCCTGTTCAACTGCTTATCGACGCAAATATCTAATCAGCCAATCACATGACAGAAACTCAATAAATTTAGGCATGTAGATACAATCAAGACGAACTGCTTAAGTTCAAACTGAGCATCATGGTTGTTGGTACTAGGCGAGCTGGTCTGAGTATTTAAGATGAAGCATGGCTCCATCCTGCCTTGTATCAAAGGTTCAGGCTGGTGCTGGTGTAACCGTGTCGGGGATATATATATTTTTTGGCACACTCTGGGCCCCTTAATACCAACATTTAAACCCCACAGCCTATCTGAGTACTGTTGCTGACCATGTTCATCCCTTTATGACCACAGTGTACCATTTCCCGATGGCTACTTCCAGCAGGGTATCACACCATGTTACAAAGCTCAAATTGGTTTCTTGATCATGACTATCAGGACACTATACTAAAATGGCCTCCTCAGTCACCGGATCTCAGTTCAACAGAGCACCGGTGGATGTAGTGGAACGGGAGATTTGCACAATGGCTGCGCAGCCGACAAATCTGCAAATATCACGTCAATGTGGACCAAAATCTCTAAGGAATGTTTCCAGCACATTGTTGAATCTATATCACGAAGAATTAAGGCAGTTCTGATGGCAAAAGGGGATCTAACCCGGTACTAGCAAAGTGTACCTAATAAAGTGTAACGTTTATCTAACAGAATCATAAAATAATTACAGCCAACACATTAAGAAAAACACTTTAGGGCATGCCGACGCCTACATAGATGAATGGTGCAGAGAACAATTCGACATTTCAAAAGGAAATGAATATGTTGAACACAGCTAATGAATACTTTGGGATAAATCAGCCAGTCCAGCTCTTATGGAACAAATGTGAAGGACACACCTTGAACCTGCAATCAGCAGGATTATTTGCACTGACTCACGTTTTTGTCTTCTCGTTCACATCAGCTCCTTTCCTGAGCAAAATCTCACACACCTGCTTTCTCTTCGGATAGGGAGACGCAGCGGCACAGTGCTGTCACAAAACACGGGAAAGGTCATTATTACAACGGTATTTCTTTCTAAGAAAGCAGGAAAGTGCACGTTTGGTATTCCAGTGCGTACTCAAGGTGTCTGATGGAGTTGAAGTTCTGTGCAAACCGGTTCTTAAAGAGGGCAAACCAATTCTCTATGGACTTTGTTTAAGAATGTTGAGGAACTGACTGTTTGTCTATGGAGAATCTAGAAATGTATGGGTTTATATTACGAATGTGTTACAGGTGAGTGTTGCTGAAAGAGCAGAGTTCAATAAGGGGTGTCCACAAACTTTTGTCTATATAGTATACAGTGGTATCTCGGTTCTCGACCAATTCGGAACGCATCAAATGCGGTACTCGATGCATTTTGACTAGAAAAATGTGTTTCTCATCGGTTGCTCGGTACTGGGCACACTAGCTTGAACTTGTACGAGTCGAGCCGCGTGACTCATTTCAGCCAAAACTCGATTCATGATTCAGTACAGTGATTCATATTCACAGCCCTTCCTCAATGAAGCTGTCTGCAGTGTTTACTATGTTTTTCTTTATTTTTACATTTACAGTACTCAGTGCAAATAAGTCCCCATGGGTCCTAAAAAGGTTAGTTTATAAGAGCCAACTGGAAGGAATTGAATCCTCCAGAACACAGGCTGCAGTTAGCTTAGCAGCTATGCTAGTGCCCAGAGTCCACCAATAGAGTAAGTGTTTTGGTTTTACTTTTCTCTCTATCCATTACTCACTAAATTCAATGAGATTTTTCAATGCTTTATTAGAAAATCAGCTTTGTGTTAATGATTTTGGCCATCTGTAGGTCAATGTGCATTATACAATGGGTAGTTCCTGAAATCTGATTGGCTGAGCCGTCTGTCTCGCTGTGACATTACTGACAATAGCACACCACAGCCGCTTCACAGCCGTGTCAATGCACCAGATTTTTAAATCTTTCAGATACTCCAGCACGCTTAAAATGTAAGCAGCCGGGGGACACGAAAAATATCTTTCGCTTCTACCCTCGAATCCACCAGCGTTTTATCTCCATCCGAAGAAACCAGTCGTTACAAATGACGTATAACCTTTTTTTAATTACAAGGGTATGGCTTGGTGCTAATAACGCCAATCAATATGCAGCATTTACCACATTATACACACTTTTTTTCTTTTAGGTACACTAGAGCGCCTATGGGTGTGAATTTCCTTGCCTCCATGCTGCCCAGAACTTGCAAAGCAGCTGGAATTAAAACTACACCAACCACCGCCTACGAACTACGACTGTGTAAAAGCTTTCTGATGCTGGCTTGGAGGCAAGAGAACCGGTGTGTAACTGGCCACCGATGTGAATCATCGCTGCAGTCATCCTGGCATCCTAGGGTTAGGGTTAACCCTCATCAAGTCAGAGTCAGAGAGTACCTGTACAACACATTTTAAAAAATTAAATAAAATAAATGTATGATTAATGCATTTACCAGGGCTGTCTCATGAGTCTGTGGGTGCTTGAAGTTTATGGTCTCCAGAGAGAGATGCTTTTTAAGGCAAAAGAGATCAGCCTTGCGTGCTGCCTGCAGCAAAGCGTAACCCCTGAACTCATCTAGAGGAACCAGAAGAAGAGAGCTTGTGTTATTCTCAACATCAAAATACAATTTTTTTTTTATATTTTAAAAGTTTCAGGTTCACCAAGGATCAGAAAACTTTCAATACCATATGTATACCATATGAAAATATATGTTTTAAAAACAAAAAACAAAAACGAAGACAGTTTCGCCGGAATTTTGCCGTCACTGGTTATTAGTAACGTTCAAGTGTTTGGTGCTGTTTAACCCTTACAGGACAGACGTTCTTTGAGTAGGGTGGTGGGTGCCAGGTCGATCGCACTTTTGTTGTGACAGTTAAGGATGGTGGGATCAGCACCGTGACTCAGCAGGAGAGAGCACACCTCCACGCGATTTTTGGACGCCGCCTCGTGCAGCGGTGTGAACTGCCACAGGTCTGCCGCGTTAACACCAGCGCCATGCTGGAGACGGAGAAAATCAGATTTGGTCAGGAATCCGAACGATGAGTATACATGCACTTGAGTAATCAGATAATGTTGTACATGACTCGAGCAGTAATCAGATTTCTACTTTGCAACCAGCCATCTCATAGAATTATGTGACAAACTTCAAACTTGAATATTAAATAATCGAATTTTTCATTTTCTCGAGTATATACTTCAGAGTCTCCAAAAAAAGTATTCGATAGCTGTTTTGCTGCCTCTAAATTCACAGGACTTTTAATTCCCGGGGCTGCCAGATCCCACGAGAAAACATATAGACCCACACCACGACCAAACCTCACTGAAATTTATTTTAAACACTGCAATTCACACACATTGTAAAACTTCTTACTGAACAAAAACTGACGAATCACGTTTGCATTGGAATTATTACCTTTAAAAGCAATTCAGTGACTTCATAATGTCCATATGAGCAGGCGTTATGGAGAGGCACCAGATCACTGGAAAGAAATATGGACAAACATGAAACACTGGATATGTCAAGGCCAGTAACGTACCAGTAAGCTCTTGGGTAATACACTGCTCTGGGAGATGCATAGCATTACCCTTTGTCTTTAGCATGGACGTCAGCGCCGTGCTGCAACAACAGCCGCACCGTCTTCACCCGATTGTAGCCTGCGGCCAGATGCAGGGGGGTCGACTGCAAACAACCGGCAAACAATAATGTTAAGGAGGATTAAATCTCAATGTCTTTTTTGAATGTAATGTAGTGTGTTTGAGATCACTCCATACTCAATGGCAATACATTTGCACACAGGAAAGCATTCAGTTCACAGAACTACAGTTGTATTGTCTAACATTGTGTACTCAAGGTATATAATACATGCACCCACTACTTCAATGGCTGCATTAACAGTGCAAAGAAATAAATATTTACATTTACATTAATGTCACTAAGCAGACGCCCTTACCCAGATCAACTTACAACTGATGCAATTTTACAGTCCAAGCAACTGTGGGTTATGGGTCTTGCGCAATATCCCAACACTGGGAGCTTGACAGAGGTGGGATTTGATCCCTGGATCTTCTAGTCTAGATTCCAGTACCTTAAGCACTAGGCTACCACAGTCCCATATTCTGATTGTCTCACAATGATGTCTTTATTAAAAATAGACTTGTGACCAGTTTTAATGCCATCATCAATTGCTTAATTAATAGCACAATGCAAAAACTATATATGAGAGTTCCTTAACCCGCTGTACTATAATGATCCTACAATACAAGCACTGTTATTAGTGCTAGCCCCATAACCATAGCACCACATATTAGAACATGGCACACAAAAAACAATTAGAGGATAGTCCAGAAATGTTCAAAGTTACCCCTTTAAATATGCAAAACTTACATTTGCAAACACAGAGCGCTAGTGACTAAATACCGCTGACGCACGAAAATAAAATGGTCAAAAACAAAAATTTCATTTCTTTATTTCAATGACACACAAATTTAATAAAAAACTACTTATACCCAACAGGAACTGTAAGTACAAGGCACCTGTCTGCTGTTCAAAATAAATGAGTCTGGAATAATTGCAGTGTTTTGAATTACCTTCTAATTTCTATTATCATTGAAGTTATTTTTAAAGGGTTCTTCAGATACTTTCAGTTCCTCAAAAGCCCTCAACCCAACCTCTTACTGCTAGAAATCGTATTCACTGATGTATTGCTTACTTTCGCTTGTCTCACATGTCCTTAAAAACATCCTCCGCTATTTAAAACTCTTGTTTCAACCAGTAGGGGCGAAGCTATGTGTAATGCATTTAAAAATGTCTTTAATAAAGAGTGCAAGGACGTCCAAACTAGTAATACAATCATGAATGAATCCGACCCACAGATTGTAGGGAAACAAGGACAGAAAGCTGTGTCCATATAAAGGAATTCAGGAGTAAAAACTAAACATAACATGACATTAAAACGACATTCTGTGGCTTGAAATTACCTTTCTTCCATCACTGGCGTGACAGTTAACGTTTAATGGTGTGACGATGCTCATCAGCTTCTCTTCGTTCCCACTCCTACCACAGAAACACAGTGAAACTTAGGGTTATTAACATTATAATTAAAAAAGCTTGTGTGTGAAGGGAACTGGTCAAATTTGTCATTCAAGCTTTTGGATTAAAAACTCTTTCAAGACTAGGCCACATTACCTTGCACTCTCAAGAAGCTCCTCTTTCCTGTAACCACCTGTGTAAGAAAAATCGTGAATGAGTCGAGCATTTCATCATCTGGATGACTACATAAACAGTCTTTGAAAGACAAAATAACATACTCAAAAGAAAGTCCATAAAAACCGAATTTTGTTCACAGACTTGTCTTTTCTTTTCCAAGTCAGGAGCATGTGCTACTCAGCAGACGCCTTATCATCAGAACACCGAGAAGCTGGATGGACTTACCAGTCAGGACAGCTTTAGTGGAGGACTCAGCCAGGTCCAGTGCCGTCCTCCCGTCTGTGTTCCGGATACTTGGCTCGGCCCCATGCTGCAGCAAAACTGCCATCACACAATGAAATACGACACATCAGATCAAGATCAAACTGAAAACACCATGTCTGCTGAGTCACTAGGGTGTGGAAAAGGCAAATAAATGCAGTGTCTTAAGTTTACTTTGACTTTTATTTCATTGCTCTCAGTATGAACCCAAGACATTTCATGCTTTGTCCGATAAACGTCATTTCATTTGTTACTAAGCATCCATTCCTGCATTTCAGTAAATGCACACTGCGGACCCACTAGGTTTACTGCATGTAGTTTCATTCTGTCTGGATTAGTTTGTCTGTCAAACCACAGAGTCAAACCACGACTCTGGCTCCTCACTCCCCTCACTCCAGTAAAGTGTTAGTATTCACATCAATTTAAGAAGACTACTAGCTGATGGGAACAAATCAGGTTTTAATCTGTTTTATGGACACTGCCGAGCAGAGACGCTCACGAGTTGCTTCACGAGAATCAAAGTCAAGTCACGAGTCTCGTGTGTGATATATGAGTCAGTATATTAGTGACTGAAGTGCGACTCTGGTCCCAGTCTCTGCAGCAAACAGTACAGTATAATTACACAGTTTATAACAATAATTCATTGCACCATAAATAGAATTTCTCTGACAGAATAATGGATATTTAGAGAGACAATCTTGATATTCATAACTGCTGTTTAGGCCACAACAGAGTATGTAATATAGTAAACCAGCTACTATCTATTATAGCTGGAACAAGTACTTTTGTAATATCTGGACACAGGTTGGGACTCTACAGGCTGTCGGTCTGTAAAACTGTGACTCATTTAAGTGCCTAGAACTAGGTATAAGTGAATCCCGTTTCCCAGCACCAGACAGAAAAATGAACAGAGATGAGCACTGATCTTGATCTGGGCTGCCCAGCGTGAGAAACGTGGATCGTGGGACCTTTGTAGATTAGTTTCTCCGTGAGAAATCTGACGCACTACATGGGGAAAACGAGCGGATTAAAAAGAACTGCGCCTTTGCAACGCAGAACACCACAGCTAAAATGTAGGGTTGGGTATCGTTTGCATTTTCTCGATCCCAATTCTGCTTAGCAATACTGAGTCTTATCAATTCCAGGTTTCGATTCCAAATGGACCAACTTTTTAGGTGTAAAGAATATATATATATTTTCTCTCCTTAAATTCTGTGATTCTTGAATTTCAGCCTTTGCATTGCTAACGGTTTAGGGGTATCACAGGCTGGCTGTACTGGATTTGCTAGTAAGGTGCTAGTAAGGTGCTGTCGATGGAGCTGGCTAATGCAACATCTGGGCTAGAAGACCGCAGTCGGTCGAACACAGGACACTGCTGAAGCTCAGTATCATGCTGGTGCCTTAGATGTTTGAGGTTGTAAAATAGGTGCAACAAAAAGTGATGACATACATAATTACACAACGAATCGGTCTTGGCAAATATGTGCCTCCTTAATACCAACGTACTTCTGCACTCTTTGCAGACGTGCGTTTGAAGCATAAATGCATTAGTAGGAAGAAATAAGTGAAACCAAAATTGTCTTGTGAGAGAGACAGAGAAAGAATGGTACACACAGCTTTACAGTGAAATAAGATTTTACCCAACTTGGATAGTAAAAAAATAAAATTCAAGTCAACATGTGGGGATAATGCTGATATTAAATAAAGTTTGGGAAACACTGGAGTATCCTGGCTGTTTTATAAATACTGGTACACTATAATATGCCACATAGCATTACTAAATATTGTGTATAATGCTGTTTGGGCAACATCCAGATCACATAACAAGCAACAGAATGCGTATGTTAAGCAATGCGTACTTGTATTACGAAGAAGTCCCATTAACATAAAGTACTTAATAATAATGGTAATACAAATACTGTAGGTCAACCATTGCTGTTGAGGCTGTTGCTGTTAATGACGAACTAAATAATAACTAAAGCCACATAAGAGATGGTACAAAAGGTGTACCCATGTGATAGCACCACACTGACTCTCAAGGTAACGCAACATTTTAATTTACATTCAAAACCATAATTTACATTTATTTTATTTATTTATTTATTAATTTACAAATCACATTGCAGACAGCTAAGGATTATTTCATGAGGTCTCAGCTTACCGATACAGACATCAAGCTTGCCCTTGATGGCAGCCTCATGCAGTGGGGTGTAGTTCCAGTTGTCTCTCAAGTTAGGGTCGGCTCCATGCTGCAGGAGCAGCTTGACCACCTCAGCGTGGCCAAACGAGCAGGCATTGTGCAGCGGGATAAGGCCACCATCGTCCCGAGCGTTCACATCAGCCCCATGCAGCAGGAGGTACTCCACTACATCTCTACGGCCGAATCCTGAAACAGCAGCAGGATGCACATGTACTGAGGGTACACCTCGACCATTCATGACAAATCAAGTGGCTAGTAATAGCAACATTCACCGATCCGCCAAAACAATAAAACCAAACAAAGATCAAACAACAAGTAACATTAACCACTTCCACAACCTCAAAACACCACATAAGTGCTGGAATATACACTGCCTGGCCAAAAAAAAGGTCACCACCTGAATTTAACTAAGCAAATAGTTAAATAGTTAAAAAAAGAGCCTCCCAACAGATAATTACTGCATTGGTGATTAAGTTTCAGCTGGCAACCAGTTATTTAAGCCTAACTGATGCAGTGAGTAGCTTCTCATTTGTTAAACAACCATGTCCAAAGACACATCCTGTGGTCATGGAAAAGATGTTCATCTATTTCAGAATTTCAAATTGTGAAAGAGTGGTTCAGGGAGCATGAGACATCATTTTCACACATGGATTGGCCACCAGAGTTCAGAGCTGAACCCCACTGAGAATCTTTGGGATGTGCTGGAGAAGACTTCGCACAAATCTCCCATCATCAACACAAGATCTTGAGGGAAACATTTATGCAACTCTGGACAGAAATAAATTTTGCGACATTGCAGAAACTTGTGGAAATGATGCCACCGAGAAAGCGTGCCGTAATCAAAGCTAAAGGCGAAGCAACGAATTATTAGTGTTGACGCGTTGGAGTTGTGCGAGAACGTTCAGGAGTAAAGTCGTGAGCGACTTTAACTAGGGACAAATCATTACGGCAGCGATTCCTACCCAGCCTCGTGATGGACTGGTGTCCCGTACAGTGCACACTTACGCTATGGGGCTGTGTTCTCCAAGGATAGGCAACCCTGACCAGTTAAGTTGAATTTTACCCAGTCTACAGTAGGGGTGTCATGATACACATAGTAATATTCATTTTTTCAATACAAGGGTTTCAACACGATACAAATTGTGAATCGAATACATTAAGATTTAATAAAATATATATATATATATATATATATATATATATATATATATATATTACTGAGCCGTTCGTCAACTGGCCCTACTGAGATGCAGTCTGAGATGCATTGCAGGAGAGCCAGCTGCAGTTCTAGACCAACAGCGACATCTAGCGGCAGGTTGCCTAACACTTGGTCGAAGATTCAATTCCCTGCTCAATCTAGATACTGTATGTAAAGAAAGAGCATACAATCTCACCACAGAGAGTTTAAACATTAGGCAGCATCAGAAACAGGTAAGCTTGATGCTGTTTTTATTCATGTGAAGAAACAGAAACTCAAATATAATAAATATGTTTTCATAATTTATCTCTACAGTGCAAAGCTGCAGATGATATAGAGACAAATCCTTCAGAAGAAAATGTGGATCCTGATTTGGAAGGGTTTTTTTTTTTAACCCCAGCAAAGCAAGCCATTTTCCAAGTTTGCAGAGCAGGAAGTTGGAAGTATGGGCCTCCTTGATCTCTACGTTAAAAAGGGAATTCAAATTTCTTTCTTCATTTTGTATCGAAAATACATCATATCATGGAGCCAAAACAGCAATATGTATCGTGAAATTCACATTTACAGTATTTAGCAGACACCCTTATCCAGAGCGACTTACAATTGATACAATCTTACAATCCAAGCAATCGTGGGTTAATGGTCTTGCTCAAGGACCCAACAGTGGCAGCTTAGCAGAGGTGGGATTTGAACCTTGGACCTTCTGGTCCATAGTCCAGTGCCTTAACCGCTAGGCTACCACAACGTTGTACCGTTTCACCCCTTGTCTACTCACCGCTACTATAGGCAGTGTGAGTAGTGTTAGATGTATGCAGTAATCAGTGAGGTGTGAGAGAGCATCCGGTAGGTTTGAGTAGGGCTGAATATATACAGTATATGTCCACATTAGGGGTGTGCGACTTTAGTTAAATACAGGTGTGTCCCGTTGACCAAAGTGGATGTTGACCAGACATTACCATAGTCACATAGTCATGTTTGGCTACTCTAACATAAATATAAAGGGTATTTTCACAAGACAACTGAGTGGAAACCATACACATAGAGTTACAGCTGAAAACACAAGCCATTGGACTACAAGCACACGGTGAGGCGTCTAAGTGTAGTTTAATATACGCAGCACAGTTTACACAGTATAGTTGAATAAATCCTGTCTATAAAAAGCTGTTTGGGTACAGTTGAATTTATCGAGTATCATGTATGAGTATAGTTGAATATTTAGTATTCAGACACGCGAACGAATATACTTGAATATATGCTGTATAAAGTACGAGTATAGTTGTTTATATCCGCTATAAAGTCAAGGTACGTAAATATAACATACTTACCAGCGGCAAAGTGCAGGGGGGTAGATTTTCTCCCCGCCGTGTCTCTGCTGTTGACTGTATCGGGCGTGAGGAGCAGCGTGACCCGCTCCAGCTCCCCACTCCTGCAGGCCTCAAATAGCTCTCTCCCCGGTTCCCCCGCAGCCGCACCAACACAGCCCGACAGAGGCGAAGCCCGGCGACCGGACATCCCGACAATACGCCTTGTCACCGCGGTCAGCACCGAACACTGAACCCAGGGAGGGTCACGGCTACCTCGGACAGAATCCCCTCATTATTTAGCCAAACAATCTTAGCTTCCAGGCAATGCTAAAGCTAATATCCATTCGTCGCTACGCCTTGAACGCTCTTGCTCTCATTTGTCTATAAACCTGCAATACACAAATGCCACCGCTTCCCTATCCTATCACCCATTAATGCGAATTAAGTAAATACAGTTCACATTAACACGGATTATTTTCCAGTCAGACCCTTCTGCTATTTCTCCGCCTACACAGGAACGGAATGCTCCAGTTTGATATTAAGCTGCTGCTGCCATCTAGCTACCGCGGGGCTACACAATGCACACACAAATGATTACAGAACCGTACAGTAATGGGAAATTACATATAAAAATCAAAAGTTCTTGTTGGAGAGCTTTCTTTGTTCCCGGCAACATTTTAAAAGGTTAACATTGTTTACATTGTTTTAGTGTGAGTATATTTGGTTCAAGTGTAGTGATGTTGGAATGATAGCATATGTAAAAGCAAAAATGTTAAAGAGCCATATCCATCCCACTGAATTGGTGCTATTCCTGTCCCCAAGACATGAGTAATTTTATGTATAGATAATTTTTAAAAAATTAACTCTTTAAAACGTTATTATTAAGCAAAGTGTGCGCAGTGATGCAATTGTAAATTTAAGCTATATCATTTTAAAGCAATAATAAAAACTACATTGAACAATAAAAATAACATTTGTTAGCTGTCCCTGGTCTCTAACATTACACTTTACAATGAAATTATGATTAAAGTCCATAATAAGTCTTTTTTTTTGCATTCTTATGTCACTCCATATCCCACCAATGCCTTAATTTTTTTTTCAAAAGACATAAGGATAAGAAATATTTTACTTCAAACATTTCAGACAGGATAAAGCTGATCCAGATATCACAGGATCAGTGTTGTGCGTGAACGAGTTCAGAAGAACACGTTCATTGAACACGCTCATTTTTTCGTGAACGTTGAACTGAACGCAACACATTTTTTAATAAAGAACTTGAACGTGAATTAGTTCACATTATGTGTCATGAACGGCAGACATCACTGTAAATGAACGTTGGAATTTGTTTTCCATTGAAAACTGAGTGACATCTGTTTTCTCTTTTGAAACGCAACGAGAGAAAGTTCTTCCCTCTCCTCCCTGGTGCCGTCGTAATCATGTATCACCAGAACAGAAATGGTTTGGACATGGTGTGCGCAATGCATTGTGGGCCAACGTAGTGTCCCCGGCTGAATAGTTAAACATACTGGCTAGTTCATAAAACACTTACTGGGCTTCCGCACGACGTTACCCCGTGATGAATTGCGCAGAGCGGTGTAGCCATAGCAAAATCCGCGTACACAATTGCAGTTTCATGAGCAATGTCTACAATGAGCAGTTTTCAAATAACGTATAGTGATTTCTATTTCTTAGCTTGTAGTGTGAAAAAAAGGAATTTAGTTTGAATATCTCACGAAAAAGTAAAATGAACTGAACTTTGAACTAGTTCAGAATTAAAATTGTGAACTTTGAACGTGAACTGTTCACTTTGAGCATGTATGAACTGAACTTGAACTAGTTCAGAAAAGCTGTGAACTGGCACAACACTGGTCCTGGATGGGTCTTGTTCAAGGTCCTGTTTGGGTCCTGTTCAAGGTCTGGTTTGGGTCTTGGTCACGGTCCTGGTTGGGTCCTGTTCAAGGTCCTGGATGGGTCTTGTTTAAGTTCCTGATTGGATCCTGTTCAAGCCAAACTTGGTTCAGCAGAAGGAGACTAAATTACAAAATTCCCTTCTTAAAAAGAAAATGGAAGAAGCTGGGATTGTCATTTCTGATGAAGACTAAAAACCTGCAACTGACATATTTTTTGCATTTTCTGTATTTTCTTTCTCGGAAATTTAGTAATTCAAAAATGTGAATTGAAGTTTACCACAACATTTCACTGACCTGATGTTTTCTATAAAATCAAAACCCAAACAGTGTCTTACTTTTGCAAACATTTTAAAATGTGAGATCAACTTTTTTGTGACACTGTATAAATAAATGTTACATTAGATTTGTGTTACTTATAGTAACACAAATAGTAAGTTAACTGAACAACATTCTGTTCATTCATTATTTCATGATCAATTCATTCAGAATTTTCATGCAGCCTGGACACTGAGTTAAAAACAATTTTTTACAACCTAAATTCTGGTTTCATAAATCTGAGTGTTTTAAACTAGTTTTACACAACAAGTTTATTATTGGGTCATTTTTGTACAAAGTGTGTCCTTAACACTTTCTCAATCCAACTTTAATCCACCTCTCAAGGTGAGATAAAAAGTATCCCATTATATGGTATTAAATTTATCCTGGATTTCTGTTTCAAGTTTTGAAAAACCTAACTGAAGCATTTAATCCTGGATAAAGGGTCGATCGAATTACGAAATCCAGATCCAAATCTTCTTCAGGATTCAAAGACTTGTTATCCTTTTTCTAAAAAGCCTTTTTTCCAAGTTTAATCCATCTAGATTACGTTTATGTTGTTAAATATATTTTGAAAAAAAAAGGCCCCTGAAGACCATGGGAAGAATAAAAGTAAGTTATAGTTATCTTATTTTTCCCTGAATATTTGATGATATTGTAACTATGGATGAGAAGGTCAATCTCAACTTTGCTTGGAATCTCTATTTTGCTTGAAATAACATTGGTATTGTTTTAAACAAAATTGAAGAGTATTTTAAAAAATATTGTCATAAAATCTTGTGTGGGCATCTTAGTAAACATCCATTTCACCCAACACCCATTTGTAGACTACTTGTTATACTGGGGTGCACACAGAATTTAGAGGAGCACATCTGTACCCTTCTGCTTGTCAATCTGTCCTAGGGGCACAACTGTGAGTAAAAAATAAGCCTGTTAAACACGGAATAGATTAAGTGACTTGACTTACTACGTGGGCGTTACTTACTTACTGGGTCATGGATGAGAAATGAAGAACAAATTAACACTAAAGTCTTTTATTAATTGCATTAATTTTATTTACATAACTGATGCCTTTGCTTTAGTGGTCTAACATTTACTTTTGGTAGCTATATATGGCTATGTGGATGACTCTTGTAATTGGGTGCAATATTCCTCATCCAGTCGAACCAACGCAAGAAACTGGCTTTTGACTGACAGCTTAGCCACTCCACTTTTTGGGAAGATAGGGCAGTTTAATGGTAAATTGTAGTGCCTTTAGTGGACCTGACCAGGTCTGTAATTCTGCTCTCAATCCACGCTAAAATGTCTATGTTAGCAGCTGTGAATTTTTTGTGGGGCACAGCAACATTTTCCCTGGAGCCATTCCCGTAAAGTGAGTCTCCACATGGATCCCTTCCATGGTTTACATATACATTAGATCCCATAAGCCTTGACAGATTTTTAAAATACCCGTATTTTTTCGGACCTAAGGTGCACTTCAATCCCTTTAACTTTCTCAAAAATCGACATGCGCCTTAAAATCGGTGCGCCTAATGTATGAATTAATTCTGGTTGTGCTTTCCTGACCTAAACCGATTGTAGATGGTACACGGCGCTCATAAATCTGTCAAATGTTTGAGCCAACGGCCTTGGTAAATTACGAAGCTTACAGAAACCGTAGTGCGCAGCATCGCGGAGTAAATACGGTAATGTGCTTCAGCATTACGTGTGTGCATTCATCATTTATTTTCGCAGCGGATTTTCAACCCCAACGCTATCATTTCACGCAAGTACAACTGGACTAGACAAGCTGCGAGAGAATTCAAGCATTAACGAATCAATGGTACGGAAGTGGAGGAAGGCAAGAAAGACGCCCTGCGCCAGGTAAAGCCAAACTGAGCTTTCCTACGGAACCTTAAGAGTTTGTTTCATTTCAATAGCGTCTTTAAAACCCGGTCGCTTTATGGTCCGGAAAATTACGGTATGTAAAATGGTCTAACCAAGTTGTAGGTGCAAAACTGTTTCTGTGGCCTTTCAGTTTTCACAATAATTTTCCCAAAAAACAGTCCATTAATCCTTGAAGTACATTTACCCTTGTGGAAAAACACCTTACTAACAGCGATAATTTAAAGAGAAACTTTGAAACCACTTTTTAAGGTCCACCTCAATCACCCCGCTCACTACTCCCGTTCAGTCACTCATGTACCAGAATTTCAACACATCAACTGGAACTCGTGGTCTTCACTCAGATTGTATAAGAACCCTAACAACATCAGGTTACTGGTTGTTTCTTCTCCAAGGCTCACCATGTTGTCCCTGCAGCACAGTTCGTATGGAGATCTCTCATCTGCTGCTGTTCCTTTTTCACTACTTAACAAATTAGACTTCATTTCTGTCTGGCAATTTATGGTATCCAGCTTGTCTGGTGTCCACCTGCAGTAAATGTCATAGCAGAAATCAGGATCATTAAACAAGCAGTGTTCCACTATACTGTATCTAATTAACTGTCGCAAATGTGGACGAGCTTATCACTTAACCTCTTGTCCTAAACCCTGCTCATCTTGATCCTTATAAATACTACAGTCAAATCAACCATCCAATCTCAAAGGTACTACGGCTCCCTCTGTTAAAATAATGATGCTAATCACTCTGAGAAACAAGGAAGTTTTTAACTCAATATTCCAGGCTGTATAATGCATATCATGTGCCACAGATGTAGACAATGTAAATTTCTGGTTCTGTTTTGCACTGAAATGCAATAACAAAAACTCATTAGCACATTCCCACATATATACATAAACATCATTTTGCTTGTATACATAAACAATGGCACCTGTTCAGTCCAACGCAAAGTCCTGAAACCAACTGTACTACATGAAGAAATGAAGTATTAGGAAACTTGACATTTTCCACGTTCATTCTACATAAAACCAATTGAAATGTATATTTTTTTGTTATAGTATGCCTTTGTTAAATTTATACTATATAGTGTGAGATCCATGTGAGCCTAGTTATTTAAATAATAATTATATAATCCTGTTTTACAATCTACATTATACAAATCTACATGAGAATGAATTCACTGAATGGGTACCATTTACATTGGTGTACTCTTAAATTTCATTAATTTTTCTATGTTTTTTTCAACACTGAATTAACAACAACACCTATTTAACTATTCAAATGGAGCCCGGATCAATCCTCAAGCAACTTTTTTTTTTTTTTTTTTTACAAGGTTTCTTCTATTAACCCGTATTTTCGGACCATAAGGCGGCACTTAAATCCCTTTAACTTTCCTCAAATCGACAGTGAGCCTTAAAATGCAGTGCGTCTAATGTATGAATTATTCTGGTTGAGCCTTTCTGATCTAGAAACCGATTGTAGGTGGTACACGGCACTCATAAATTGTCCATGTTTTAAGCACGCCTTGGTAAGCTACGAAGCCTTACAATCCCCGTAGTTGCGCAGCATCGCGGAGTATACGGTATGTGCTTCAGCATTAGGGTAAACGTGCATTCATTCATTCTTTTTGAAGCGGATTTCAATTCAAACACACGCTATCAGTCACGCAGTACAACATGGACATAGAGCAGCTGCGAGAGAATTCAACATTAACGTATCAATGGTACGGAAGTGGAGGAAGCAAGAAGACGCCCTGCGCCAGGTAAAGACCAAACTGAGTTTCCGAGGGAACTTAAGAGTTTTGTTTCATTTAATGCGCCTTATAATCCGGTGCGCCTTATGGTCCGAAAAATACGGTACTCCTCTTTATATGAGTAACAGGACTGAGTTTTCAGCACAGAATTAGCAATTACATAAAATCTAACCAAATGGCATCCATTAGGGCCATTAGCGTTAGGACACTCTAATCATTTACTAAAAATGTGTATTTTTGCAATACACAAATACCATTTAAATATAATTTAGGTAACAGCATAGTAAGTTGACATTGACCTTCTCGGTTATAGTTGCATTATCATCAAATATACAGGAAAAAATAAAACAGAACTAACTTTTCCCATGGTCTTCAGAAGACCCAGATGAACTCCATACTGAACTTGTGTCATGTTCTATACTTTCCAGAAGTGGGAATACGTTAGGGTAACAGGACTGGGTGCAAACCTAGGGACATAACTAAGATGTGCATTTTAAAATAGAATATTGTGGATTTCCTATGAGAAAAAAAAAGTAAGGTATAAGTGGGATACGGAGTGACCCAACAATACGAAAAAAGAAAAAAGATATTTGAAGAATTTTAAATCATTACATTTCATTGTAGAGTGTATTGTTAGAGACCGGAGCAGCTAATGAATGCTATTTTCAGTGCTCTACATTTTCCTAGTTCTAGTTTTTAGTAATGTTTTAAATTGTATACCTTAAATTTGCAAAGGACACTTTGCTTAATAATGTTTTTACAGTTAATAATATTAATTAACTATACACGTGATGTCCTGGGGCTGGAAATGGAACCTATTCGGTGGAATGGCTCAAACATACAACTAGAAATAGCTAGTCAAACCACAAAAAAACCCAAAACTTTTTATATACATAGTATGCATTGTTAATCAGAATGCTGGAAGCTGTTCAGTGCAGCTGTTGTAAAGCTTCATTTGGTGTCTGTATTGCAGCTGTTCATAACTGATTCTTCAGTGATAAACATTCTCCAACTCACTACTCCACTGTCCAGACTCTAAAGCCCTAATTACATCGGATTACTTTACCAGGTGGTCATCGGTGATTGAACTTCACACTTCAGTGATGCAACTCTTGCAACCTGACGCCAATGAAATTCCCAGGGCGAGTGAGGTTCTAGCGGATTTTATTCTCTACAAACCTGGAAGTGTGTGTCACGCTGTTACAACTGGTCATTATTACCAAAAAAGTAAAAGTATACTCTATATTGTTCATGTTTAAATGTAAAGTAATGCTTTATACCAGTCGATACCATTAAAATCCCCCCTTTATTCAGCCAGTTGTATCAATTATTTCTATTTCCTCTCTGAATAATGACAGGATAGAGTTCTGCCAACATCCAGTCTAATTAAAAAATGCTGAGACTCTTTTGAAGCCTCCAACTGAAAATTCAGGAAGGTCGCTGATTGAGCCAAAAGACCTTTGGTGTGTAGCAGTGGTCATAAATCGGCCTTTTTTTTCAACATGATGCGACATCTGTCTGTAAAATTATGTGCATCAAGAGTTTTGGGTGAAAAACAGGGAATTCTGCCTGTAGTTCTCTGAGGAGAGGAGGAAGAAAAACACTGACATTGATTCCTCCTATAAAAGAGGAAATAATTCCATGTAAATTTAGTCCCGTCCGAATAGGGCTTGATTCCTTGATGCATTTATATTTAAATGATTACTGACGCCTAACAATAGTTTAGTTAAATGGTTCAAAATGGTGGTGGTGGAGGTGGAGGAATGTAAGCTTTTCCAGGAGCAGGTGGAGGTGGAGGAGGTGGAGGAGGAGGAGGAGGAGGAGGAGGAGCACCTCCTGCAGGAAAAGCTGAGCGAGGTGGAGGAGGCGGGGCGACATGACCCTTCCCAGTGCCAGATGAAGGTATTTGGGAAGCAGGTGAAGCCATAGAGGCATACTGAACATTTGGTGATTGTGGGACTCCAAAAAGAGGAGGTGGGGGAGGAGGAGCCCCAAAATCAGTTTCAGGAGGAGGAGGCAGAGGTGAAGGAAGAAAAAGATGACTGAAATCAGTTTGCGGAGTTGGAGGTGGAGGCACAGATGTGTCTATAAAAGCAGGACTAAATTGAGAAGCTGACGGTGTATCTGTAGGCAATGGGCTACCCTGAGGAAAAGGAGGTGGAGGAGGTGGTGGAGGAAGATCCTCAACTTTTCGTGGAGATGGAGGAGGCGGCGGTGTAGGATCTGAGAATACACTTGGCGTCTGTGGAACTGATGAGATCGGAGTGGCTGACGGAGGAACTGCGGTTTTAAAACTAGACCAGTTAGGAACTGATGGAGGAGGAACAGCGATGCCGATACTCGACCTACAAGAGAAACTTGTGTTGTTAGAACTTTCCAATTAACCAAATACTGCAAAAGAATAAGACTTTATATATTGAGTACTACAAATCTAATAGCTAATAGCAGTCCTGTCTAGGTCTCAACCTCATTCGGACTCGGTCTCGTCTCAGTCTCAGGTAAAGGTGGACTCCAGGAGAAGGAGACCAGCCGAGTCCAATGCGTCTGTCCGAGGTAACGTTAATTATGAAATGAACTGAATATCATTCAAACAGAATAAATCAGTCCATTCTCTACATGCCTAAATCAAATCTGCACTCTGATTGGATAACAGGGACAAACAAGTTCATTCAGTATCCAATTCATGAACACGTTTTATTTTGAACAGTCTGAGGTTATGATTGCATGTGTGCATTTTTGCCCTCTCATTTTACTTTACCATGTACACAAAATCTGAAACAATTATTATTATGTTTTCACATTTAATACTAAAAACATATAGAATAAATATTGTTGGCTAAATTCAGTTGACTTTGTGCTGACGTTTGATTACGTTTGAGAGAAAAAGGGAATCAGAATCATCACCATCATTTGCTTCCAAACATTACACTGCCTTAGTTTGACTATAATACATAATACATTTACATTTACAGCATTTAGCAGACGCCCTTATCCAGAGCAACTTACAACTGGTACAATTTTACAATCCAAGCAATTGTGAGTTAAGGGCCTTGCTCAAGGACCCAACAGTGGCAGCTTGGCTGAGGTGGGATTTGAACCCTGGACCTTCTGAGCCAGAGTCCAGTATCTTAACCACTAGGCCACCACAGTCCCACATTCTTTCTTAATATAGATATAGCGTATAATGAATGATAATGAATGTAAAGTGAATTACAATTTTCCTTATTCTTGTATTGATGAAAAAAATCTTAATCAGGTCTTGGTCTTGACTCGGACTCTACTACTCGAAGTCTTGGTCTTGATTACAACACTATTATGAAAATAGGTGGGATTTTCAATATACTGGAACAGGACTGGTATTTCCCCATACGATGTCATATAAAGGAGATCCATGTTATCCGATTGTTACTATTCAAACTATTTTCCAGATTCTGATAACAAAGTTTAATTGTAATGCAATCTAAGGGTTTCCCAATGACAATCTTCTAGCACTTACCCAAAATGATGCCCTCCCTCATGAGTGCTTGGCTGTTGGACAGTTGTTTGTGGTTCAGGTTGTGTCTTTCCTGTCTAAAATTCACAAACAAAGATGAAAATAAAAATCACCTTATTTAAAAATGCATTTTAAAATGAACACATCTCCCTCAAAATGCCAAGCAGCAAATATTTTATACATAACTGTTTATCTGTGTAGTTACACAAATATTCTTGTTATACAACCATACAAAAAGTGAACAACCCTTACAGATTTTTTGCCATCCCAGACTCCGTGTCCGATTGAATCTAGATCGGTGTAGGATATCGGGATGCGCTCATATTCAGTGCTGGACTCCTCAACTCTTGCTGGAGGAACTATCTTCTCAACGCACGGGATTTTGCATGGTGCGGTCAGCACACCGATCTCTTGCCATGCTACTTTCTCCTTGAATATGTCCACTGTCTGAGGAAGATTAGTGACACATCATTTAGTTATGCAGTATACAGGAGTTCATTGTTTTGCAGCCATTTTGTTCAGCATGTTTTCTATGAGTATTTTACACATAATTCCAGCTTTATATTCATTAACTTCTCATGACTAACCAGGTTTGTTTATTTAACGTTGCTCTTCAGCATCAATGGCTATACAGGATTACATCAACACACACATATATACATACACACACACACACACACACACACACACAGACGTACACAGTGGTGCTTGAAAGTTTGAGAACCTTGTAGAATTTTCTATATTTTCTGCATTATATATGACCTAAAACAAACATCAGATTTTCACAAGTCGTAAAAGTAGATAAAAGAGAACCCAGTTATGAAACAAATGAAACAAACATAGTATAACTTGGTCATTTATTTTATTGAGGAAAATTGATCCAATATTACACATTAGGACTGAACCTGCAAAATATGTGAAACTCTACTAGAATTAGCAGTTAATTTTAAGGTGAAATTAGAGTCAGGTGTTTTCAATCAATGGGATGACAATCAGGTGCGAAGTGGGCACCCTGTTTATTTAAAGATCAGGGATCTATCAAAGTCTGCTCTTCACAACACGTTTGTGGAAGTGTATCATGGCACGAACAAGGAGATTCTGAGACATCATGAAAAAGTGTTGTTGGTGCTCACCCAGGCTGGAAAAGGTTACAAAACCATCTCTAAAGAGTTTGGACTCCACCAATCCACAGTCAGACAGATTGTGTACGAATGGAGGAAATTCCAAGACCATTGTTACCCTCCCCAGGATTGGTCGACCAACAAAGATCACTCCAAAAGCAAGGCGTGTAATAGTTGGTGAGGCCACAAGGACGCCAGGGTAAAATCTAAGCAACTGAAGGCCTCTCTCTCCATTGGCTAATGTTAGTTTCAAGAGGTCCACCAATCAGAAGACCACTGAAACAACAATGGTGTCCCATGGCAGGGTTTGCAAGGAGAAAGCCACTGCTCTTCAAAAAAAATCATTGCTGCCTGTGCTCGTCCTGCAGTTTTGGTAAAGATCACGTTAGTGGACAAGCCAGAATGGCTGTTTTGGAGAATAGGTTTTGTGGACGGATGAGATCAAAATAGAACTTTTTGATTTAAAATAAATAGCATTCTGTTTTGGAGAAAGGAAAACACTGCATTCCAGCAGTAGAACCTTATCCTATCTGTGAAACATGGTTGGTGGTAGTATCATGGTTTGGGCCTGTTCCTCCTCCTCTACCTGGGATCAAGCCCAGGAACCTTCTCGCTGTTGGGCGACAGTGCTACTCACCGAGCCACCGTGCTTTGTCATTAAGCAATCCTGTATACTAAGGGAAAGAGAAAGTATGATGACTGCAATAATTACAAACTTTTTAGGCTATTACTAGAATAGGCAAAATATCTGAATTACTCTTACTCCGTGACAAACTGTAACTGAAATAAAACATCCTGGGGCAAATTATCAAGCACTGTATCGGGTTTCATAAACTCTTAATTTCAAATAAAACTCATTATTTAACAAAACACTAAAATTCAGTTATCGCGAAGTTCCTCCTTAGTGAACCCTACCAGGCTTAGCAGATTGATTGAGGATTCCATCTGTTTACAAGCTGAATCGTCTGGCGTGTCCAGCAATCCTCACCATGTTAGTCGCCAGTGCATTTGATCTGGTAGGCCAACACTGGGCCAGTGCCTGAGTGGTGAGAGATTTGGATTCTTCACAGCTTCCACAGCTTATTTGTGTCTTTGTGGTCTGCCTACAGTATAGAAGAAACAGAAAAAAAAAACCTCACCAATGCTAAGTCTCGGACCCACATATGGCAGCACTGTGTCCTGTAAAACCATGTGAAATATTGTATTAATAGTGAGGCAAAAAAGTATTTAGTCAGCCACTGATTGCTGCAGTTCTCCTACTTAGAAAGAATGACCAGATGGTCTGAAATTGTTCACACAAGGTACACTTCAACCTATGAGAGACAAAACGTGAAAATATAAATACAGGACATTATAGGATTTTTCAAGAGTTTAATTGTTAATTATGGTGGAAAATAAATATTTTTGGTCAATAACAAAAGTTCAACTCATTCTAAAATAAAACATGGCCTTTGTTTTGCAATGGACAGTAGAACAAACGTCTTCACCCGGTTGGCACACACTGTAGCTGGGTATTTTGGCCCATTCCTCCATGCAGATCTCCTCTAGAGCAGTGAAGTTTTTGGGGCCCCCCCCCCCTGTTGCTGGGCAACAACGGACCTTCAACTCCCTCCACAAATTTTTCTATGGGCTGAGTGTCTGGAGACTGCTAGGCCACTCCAGGACCTTGAATTGCTTTTTACGTATCCGAGCACTCCTTCGTTGCCTGAGTGGTGTGTTTTGGGGATCATTGTCATGCTGGAAGACCCGGCCACGTTCCATCTTCAAAATGCTCTCACTGATGGAAGGAGGGTTTTGGCTTAAAAAAACCTCACTCCATACATGGCCCCCGTTATTTCTTCCCCGCTAACACGGATCAGTCGTCCTGTCCCTGTGCAGAAAAGCAGCCCCAAAGCATGATGTTTCCACCCCCATGCTTCACAGTAGGTATGGTCCCACTCACATTCATTTCTTCCTTCTTCCCAAACACACGAGTTAAGATTTTAAGCTATCTATTTTGGTTTCAACTGACCCACATGATATTATCCCATTCTTCTTCTGGATCAGTCCATATGCTCTCTGGCAAACTTCATTCAGACGGGCCTGGACATGTACTGGCTTAAAGCAAGGGGGACACACCTGTGTACAGCAGGATCGGAGTCCCCACTCGGCATAGTGTGTTACTGATGGTAGCCTTTTGTTACTTTGGTCCAAGCTCTCTGCAGGTCATTCATTAGGTCCCTCCGTGTAGTTCTGGATTTTACTGGGATTTTTTTACCTCACGTTTCTCATGATCATTTTGGACACCCCACGGGATGAGATCTTGCGTGGGGCCCCAGATCGAGGGAGATTATCATGGTCTTGTATGTCTTGGTCCATGGTTGAGTTTGGAGTCTGAACTGTCTGAGGCTGTGGACAGGTGTCTTTTATAACAGATAATGAGGTCAAACAGAAGCCAATACTACAGGTAACGAGTGGGAGGACAGAGGATCTTCTTAAAAGAAGAAGTTACAGGTCTGTGGAGCCAGAAATCTTGCTTTGTTTGTGGTGACCAAATACTTTATTTTCCACCATGATTTACAATTAATAATTCTTGAAAAATCCTACAATGTGATTTCCTGGATTTTTTTCCCTCATTTTGTCCTCTCATAGTTGAAGTGTACCTATGATGAATATTACAGAACTCTCTCCTCATCTTTCTAAGTAGGAGAACTTGCACACTCAGTGGGCTGACTAAATACTTTTTTGCCCAACTGTACATAAGCATGACGCATAACATTGGTTTTGATTCATCATAAACCAAAGCTTCCCCTTTGGCTTGACAGGCATGTTGATTGGCTTGACTTGGTAACACAAATCACACTGGATTGGTGTTGGAACCGATTTCATGGAGCAGTCGAAAGTAGTTGTTATTCTGTTTGCATAGCTCTTCAGCACATATCCTTGACAGAACAACAATAATCACAAGTTTTCCGTTCAATAACTGAGACTTAGCAACACTGTAATGCTCATTTGGAAACATATTGCTTTGTGGTTAGAGTACTGCAATCTTGCAAGTCACAGATGGTGCAACTGAAGAGTACAAAATCTTATAGAGATTACAGATATGGCTATGTGAAGACTTGTGCAGACATGATATGTGCAGCATGCTTTAAATGTCTGGAGCAGCAATAGGTCTGAAATGCAGTGCCCTGGGCAGGCCTCATTCTCTTATCTGCTCTGTTTGGGCTTGTGCTGATTTACAATCAGTGCAAACAGCACAAACCAAGGAAGATGGTGACAGAAGAAACTATGTCTGTAGGCAGCTCTTAAAGGAGCTTATTGGTCTATTTTTCAGGTACAGAGAGACCAACTGAGATCTTAAAGTTGGGATTATTTTGCCCTGCTAAAAAAACAGCAAGGACCAGCATATGATGTGTTTTGGATGATGGTTAATCAGCAAAACCATACCAACAACCATGTTGGTCCAAGTTGATTTAAGCTGATTAGTGCTGGTTTAGCTGGTAAACTCACACAATCCTGCTGGTAAAGATGGTTGTCCAACATACCACTTTCAAAACACAACATATTCTGATGTAGGTTGAGCAGTGAAGTATTACATCTGAAATATCTTCAAAATACTGGAACACAGTCCCACAGTTTCACTTAACTTTAACAACAGTGCTTAAAGGGAAGAGAAAGTCTTACGTTCAAATAGATGTTTTCGCAGTAGTCAGCCACTTTATTGAAGTTACTCTGGTTGTCCAGCAGAGCTTTCCTGGAACTCTGTGCTTCCTCCAGGGTCTTCACAAACTCCTCCGTGTTACTGTCCTTCATTTTCAATTTCTGGTGGGTTTATTCAGGTAGAAGGCAGAGGCTGTACTAGTTTTCTGGACAGGTAAGAAACAAGTAAACCGAAGGCTTTTAAGGAAGGCTTATATTCACTGCTTAAAACATAAGGGGCGTGTATGGACATGTTTTGAGAAGCATCACAAGAGGAGATCGTGTGCTCCTTGTAGCAGGGCGTTTCTAGACTACTTGCCACTCACACTGAGGGCAGGCAGAATATAGAGGGGCACCGCTGCCTGCCAATCAGTTGTAGGGGCAAAACTGGGCATAAAAAAAAGAAGTCTGTTAAACACTAGACACATTAGTTATCACTAAAGAAGTTTTATTAACTGCTTTCATTTTGTTTAAGCTAAGTAACTGATGCCTTTGCTTTAGTGCTGTAATACATGTATATACTTTTGGTAGGTTATACTGTTATATCATTACCTTGCCTGCAGAGTGGCCGACTTTCAAATGTTTACAACTAAACATTAATCCATGCGAGGAAAAAAAAAACATAAAAAACAAGCTCTGAAAGAAAGTGTTCACTCAAGCTTTTCTAAAGATGCTGGGGCATTATGGGAAATGTAGTGCCTATAGTGAATTTGCGTGGCGTGTCTTGTAGTTCTGCTCAGCATTCATTCGGCGCAGCAACATTTTACTGGGTCAAAGTGAGTCTGATGATGCCTCATAGTAAGGCAGAAAATAGGCATAAATAAAACATAACTATTATACATTTGATGTATAAACTGGAGCTGGCCTATACTACAAAGAAAAGTATTTTTCTTATACCGAAAGCAGTAAAATAAATTCACTATTTAAGAACGCTCACCATTTAAAATAAGCGCGATTAACGGCATTGCTGCTTGTTGGCCACAAGAGGGCGCGTTTGTGCTAAGCAGAAGACACTACAGCCTATAAATCAACTGCTAATACGTTCCTACCCTTGCATTGAATATACGGAACACAATATAATATGCTTTTTCAGGTAATACGCAATATGCGAAAACATTTGGTATTCATATAACACTAAAGTAGAACTCAGTAATATTTAAAATCTAAAAGGAGACCCAGGTCAGGTAGACTGCTGATATAATCCTCACAGAAACCCATTTCAGGTCCTCTGGCTCTGTTCTTCCTGGTGGATTTGTGGCATGGCATGTAATGGTTTTTCCACATGGGGGAGAAGGCATTGGTTTAAACACGTGACCGGTGACTGACAGATCCTGTTGTTTTTTGTTTGGGCTTTACAGGAGGTGGTGATCGCTTTCTCATAATGTCTTGTGGTTACATAGTGAATCAGTGTATCTAGTGGGACATTTGTTTCATATTGGAATCTATAATAATCCTGCACTTTAGGCTGTCTACAAGGGGGAAACGAGAAAACAATAATAATATTATCATTATTTATCATCATTGTCAAAAAGTATTACAGGTCTCTTCAGTAGAACAATGACGGCTTTGGTGGTCTAAGACTGCATTAATAAGTCTTGAAGTCTGTGAGATAAAATCCACCCCTGTTAGAGAAACAGAATAAATGGACTAACAAAGAGTGCAGAGAAAATGGATGGACTACAGATATAATTGTAGCCCACTACAAAGCGTATCTGTATGGTAGGTACAACTGACAAAATTGACAGGAATGATAGAAACAAGTAGGTGCACCTAGTAAAGTTTTTGTGTAAATGAATTCTAACCTGGTCCCTTGTAAGTCTGAATTAACAGAAGGCATGAAGTGACAAACAGTAAAGAATTGCTTCAGTTCTTCTGGTACTTTCTTTTCAGAGATATAACCATGCCCACAAATGCCAGTTTTACTGTACTGGTTCTTCATTGGTGAAATTGAAGTATTGTTTGAAAAGCTTCCCAAAAAACTGCCTGTTCCAGAGTCTCTCTTCGTTCTGCAAAAGTCTGAAGATCTGCCTCATCAAACTATACATAGGATTGGACATGGGGCTTTTGTTATACTTCCTCTGTTCTTTGTATACATGTGCAACTTCGTCACAATTTTATGTTCTTAGTATTTATTGAATGCTTCGAACTGAGGACTTGTGTTTAATCTCTGGGCAGTATTATCCTATAGTCTAACAGGTAACGTCAAGTCAAGTCAAGTCAGCTTCATTTCTAAAGAGCTTTTTGCAGTGAAGCATTGATGCAAATTATAAGGTCAATCCCAAATTCTGCAAGCCTAGGGCGACAGTGACAAGGAAAAACTCCCTAAATGTTACAAGGAAGGAAACTTGGGAGAACCAAAACTCAAAAAGGGGATCCAATCTCATTGGGCAGCAGAGTTAAGTAAGAATCTTATATGTAAGAATTAACAGAGTTCGCTAATCTAACCAATCAACGTAATTTCCTTTAATGGCTGAGATCTTAAAATTGGAATAGGAAATAAAACTGTCTTTTAACTCTGAAGGTTGCAACCATAAACCTTAGACTAAAGCTAGGATTACTTAACATTAGATCACTTACAAGCAAAGCAGTGATTGTAAACGAAATGATCACTGATAAACGCTTAAACGCTCTCGGTCTTACTGAAACTTGCCTTAAATGAAGCCTCAATTCCTGGATACAGTCATGTTTATCGCCCCCATCCTAATGATCAGTGGGAGGCGTAGCCACAATTTTTGACAAAGTGCTAGGTGCTACTGCTAAATCCCATTACAAGGCTAATTTGTTTGAAATACTGATTCTTAATGTGACTGATCCATCGTTATGGAAGCCAAAACCACACTCTTTTTAGCTTATCACTATTTATCAGCTTATCACAGGCTCTCCAGATCCTTATTCATAACTTCATATTCAAAACTTTTTCTTCCTGCTTAGTACTTTCAACAGAGAAGGCTTTAATTGTAGGTGATTTTAATATTCACTTTGACAATGAGCAGGATCCACTTAAAGTTCCTTTTGAGTCCATTTTAGAATCCACGAGTATCACTCAAATTGTGATGAGACCAACCCACCGCTGTAATCATACTTTAGATCTAATACTAACATTTGTTATCAATATAGACAACCTTGATGTTTCCCCACAAAATTATTTGATATCTGATCACTATCTCTTAGTTTCTGAGCTATCTCTAATAAATAAAATCCTACTCCCTCGTTATCACACCAAGTGCACTATTACATCTGCTACCCCAGCTCCATTTATTAATAACCTACCAGACTTAAAATATAATACACTTACGGAGCCCAATCTTGCGTGTAAACAACAAATTAGAATGCGTGTTTCGCTCAACCCTGGACTTAGTTGCTCCTGCTAGGGTCAAACGCATTAGGGATAAAAGGCTAGCACCATGGTATAATGGCCACACCCGTACCTTAAAGCAAACAGTGTGGAGCTTAGAATGCAAGTGGTGACACAGTAAATTGGAGGTATTTAAGATTGCTTGCAGGGATAGCATAGCAGAGTATAAGCGCACACTCACTAAAGTTGCATATTTTTCCTCAGTCATAGAGGAAAAATAAGAATAATCCTAGATTTCTCTTTAATATGCTCTCCAGATGAACTAAAAACCCCACTGAAAGTGACTCTCACATTCTTTCTTTAACGACAAGATAGAAAACATTAGGCATAAAACTCGATGCTCATCACATCACCCAACTATTCAGCAACCTTCCAGATGCAGCACTAGTGTAGACATCTGTTTAATTAGCTGTAAATCAAGACTAGTCTTTTACCCCAATTACTAATACTGAACTATCCGCACTGATCAGTCATGAGATCCGATAAGTCACTGATCAGATAAGTCATCAACATGTTTATTAGATCCAATTCCTACACGTTTACTCAAAGAAGTGATACCTAGTATTATAGAGCCACTGCTAATTATTTTATATTCATCCCTTACCTTTGGTTATGTGTTTAAACCACTGGTTAAAAAGCCAATCTTGACCCTTGTGTTCTGTCTAGTTATAGACCATTCCTCCCCAAAATCTTAGAAAAAGCTGTTTATCAGTAGCTCTGTAGTTACCTCCAAAGTAAACATTGAAATCTGGCTTTAGGCCCCATCATAGTACTGACACAGCATTTATTAGGGTACTAAATTAGTTATTAATATCTTCATATAAGGGATGTGTTTCATTTCTTGTTCTGTTAGATTTAAGTGCAGCATTTGACACCACAGATCATGTTGTCTTACTGAATAGACTAGAAAATACTGTAGGTGTTAAGGGATTGGCACTTTCTTGGTTCAAGTCCTAATTGACCTACCTGTACCAGTTTGTTTACGTAAATAATCTACGCTCTAAGCTCTCAAAAGTGAGGTATGGCGTGCCGCAGGGGTCTGTGCTTGGCCAACTATTATTCTCACTGTACATGCTGCCACTAGGCTGAATTACTCGTAAACATGGTATTAGTTTCCACTGCTATTCAGATGATACACAGCTGTACATATCAGCCAAACCAAATGACAGCCTTACAATCAGCAAAATTGAGGATTGTGTAAAGGAAATAAAAGACTGGATGTCATTTAATGTCTACAGATAAAACTGTATATCCCTGTGCTATTGTAGGTAGTACTCATTTGTTTGCCCCCACTACATGTATAACCACATAAACTGGTTCAGATTCACTTATTGAGGTTATAGGGGTAATACCTGTTAAAAACTGAACAGTTTCTGCACTTATGAGCTCATGCTGTTCTCTGTCTTGTATGGTATGTACGAAAGTTGTAGTGAAGTCCTGATCCATTTTTTGCCCCCAGCCCAACCCAATTACATTAATAAAGTACATAAAACATTACATAAAAATTACATAATAAAAGTATCAACCCATGCTGATTGTCTTGATTTTATATGCAGCTATATAGCTCACTCTTCAATTGCCCTTGCAGTTTCCCCTTTTGGTAAGTTCTGATTACAATCTAAATTGCATGCTTTATTCACCTAGGTTGACTTTGTTAGACGTGATCTCACCAGGATAGCTGTTCTAAATTAAGTTGGCTATAACCATATAAGGACTATAAGGCCTATAAGGCTCTAGCTACACTATACAGCAAAAGGTTTGTGGAAATTTGTGTGGTAGTAGTATGGAGTTTGTCCCATTGTTGCCACTACAACAGCCTTTGCTCTTCTGAGAAGACTTTCCTTTTGAACAGTACGCCCTGGATCACTGTTGGCATTCCAATGTATCTCAAGGGTTTCTGACAGAGTTAAGATCAGGGCTCCATGTACACCAGTCATCTCCTTTACAAGTGACAAACCATTTCTTTACGGACGATGTTTAGGAGGGTAGATGGAATCACTGTTCATGTTAGCAGTGAATATGGCTGAATTAACAGAGATCATTAATTAGAAGGGGTGCCTAATTCTTTTTGACCACATAAAATAGTCTTATATTTCCAATTAAATATGATACTATGAACAGTGTTGCCATATTGTAAGGTACAGCTACTTTGGTCTTCGAATCAGTGGACATTTTATAAGGCTATGTACTCATCTAGGGGTGATATGACCAAAATCCTCGATCATGTTATATGTAATTTCACATCATGGTAATGGTATATATTGAAATAGAGTTACTTTGGAATAAAATTATGTTTTAAGATAAAAATGAATCATTTGGTATTTGGTCATTTCATTCCTAAAGTCAAATCATCTTTATTTCTATAGCACATTTAAAAGACAACAAGTGTCTGCTAAAGCTGCACAACAAAACCAAATAACAAATACTATTGTGCAATTCAACAAAAGGTAGCATGCAAATAAAATAAATAAAATAAATAAAAGACCTGGCAATAAGACAAGAAGGAGGAGCTACTGAGGGAATAAGCCAAGGCAGAACAGATGACTGAACACACAATCTTGTAAAAGAACTCAAACACTTTAAAGAAAAAATAAGTTTAGTTTTATTTGTTTAGTGTAAAAGTTTAGTTTAATATGCCTATTTCCTTTAACAAAAGGAGAAGACTGGTACAGAGCCTTGGGGCAACTACAGATCACCTTTGAATCTCATGCAAGAGCAAGGAACGTTTGGTGGAACAGAAAACAAAAGAGGTCAGAGATACAACTAGGAGCCAGGCTAATGCACAGCTTTAAAAGCAAATACAAACACTTTAAAGATGTCTAAAGACACAATCTGCCAAAATTTGTTTGCAATTACAGTTTGTATACAGTTTTTACGCAATACAAAGTCTTAGCTTGTCCACAACCATTAACTGTTGCTTAGAATTGAAAGCAGAGCTCATCTTCAACTTTGCTCTGTCATTCACCATATAAATGAGGGACATCGTCTTCACTAAAGTGCTTTTGGCTTGGAATTGCAAACCTAAGATTGAGGGGTTTGATTAGCTTTAAAAGCCCCTTCCTTTCAAATATGTGATTTGGCCCCATGTCCTTACAAATATACATAAGACTCAGTCAATATGTTGTTCCATCTGCTTGATTTCTTCTCATGGAGTTGGTTAGCAAAGCATTCAGCCAAACCTTTCAGAACGTGAGGTGACTGTTAGGTTTTATTTCTAACACCGGATGCTGTTTTGCCACTGGATATGGCTTTTTGCAGTGCTGCTTAGCCTGATTCATTTGAAGATAAGATAAAAGACAGACTGCTAGTGTTGCTGCCTCCAGCTACAACCTTTACAGATGATTTTTCTGCTCAGGGTCACAAAACTAAACCACGTCCACTCAACAGAAGCGGCTCGCATGTTAACGTTCCTCACGTTCTGTTGTTTGTCAGGAGCCGTTTACCTCTGAAATGTCATTCTCCTCCTTCATCTGTCCGACACTCTTAGCTCTGTTTTAGGTCAGTTACAGCAAAGAGCGAACAATCCTAAAATCCAAACCAAATGAGTGTCTCTGATATAATGGCAAGTATAAATAAAGACATTTTAATCTATGCTTCTAATGGCCATTGATTCACTGAATACCATTTAAGGACTGGATAATCAGTTGCTTTGTTAACCATCTCACTCACTGGAACACTTTGGAGACACCTAAGGCATGTCTCTGCAGTGTGGGAGGAATCTGAATTACGTGAATGAAATGCAAACACAGACTCTTACCCAGGTCTGTGGAGCTGTAAGCAGCACTAACCTCGCCACCCCATCATCCTGTTGCCCATAGTTAGTGTCCATCACCATTTTCTTTAACTAATGTGTGGACAATTCAGGTGGGTTTACATTTCAGTGAACAATCTGTTTTCCCGACCAACACTCCTTCCATAAGCTGGTAAGACAATTAACTGATATCTGACACCTTATCATAAATGGCTTTATTTATTGTCAATCTGACTTCGGTACTTGTACATTATGACCGAGATTGCAGATCCCTGGTAAGTGTAGTCCATGGCGTGAATTATTAATCTGATAATTGCAAGTGATTTATAATAAGTGGCTATCTGTGCCCACTTAATCATTCAGAAATGACTTTGGCTTGCTGAGTGGGCAGTTTCAATCACTCAGTGGTTAAGAGCCAGCTGCTCAATTTCATTAAATTGCAGTAACTACATGTTTACCAAAGTTATATATCCCACTGCAAAAACCAGAAGTCTCAATCTCGGGGTAAGGTTGACGCTGCAGACACCAGAGAGGTCCAAAGGATCTGTCTGAGGTGACGTTAATTATAAACTGAACGTTTTCTATCATTGTTGAACATCAACAACCCATTCAAACAGAAAAAAATCAGGCCTTTCTCTACGTGCCTAAATAAAATCTGCACTCAATTTCTCATTCAATATCCAATCAGTGAACACGTTTCCCTTTGAAGTTAAGGGCACACTTCAAGTGCGTTTTGCCTGCTCGATTTACTTAACCATGTCTGCAAAATCAGGAGTTATTATTATTATGTTTTCACATTTAATAATAGAAATGGCTAGAATGGATGTCTTTATGGATGGCTATATTCAGTTGACTTTATGTGGTGGCTTCTTATGAAGTTTGAGAGACGAAGGGAAACCGAATCACCACCATCATTTGCTTCCAAAAGTTACATTGCCTTAGTTTTAAAAAGACTATAATAATAATAACAATAATAACACTAATTTTAGGCTATATGATATTTAATGTTATATTTTGATATGTTATATTATGTATTAATACATCATGTATAATGAATGATAATGAATGCAAAGTGAATTACAAACCGATTAAAATTTTTCCATTTTCTTCTTTTTGTTCTTGTACAATGAAATGAATCTTGGTCTGGTCTCGGTCTAATCTCCATTTCTGTTCTTGACTCGACTACAAAAAGTCTTGGTGTCAACTCGGACTCCGCTCTAGCGGTCTTAGACTACAACACTACACTGCAATAGTGCACTGTTCATTCATTAACACCTGGTGAACAACGCAGCCTGCCTGCAAAATACTTTTGAAGCCTTTGGCACATTACTAACAGACACTCAGTGGCTTGTTAGACAAGGCTTAAGAAGACAAGGCTGTGTCTCTGGGTGTCAAGTCAATTCAAGTCAGATTTATTTATATAGCGCTTTTTAGAATGGAGCATTGTCTTAAAGCAACTTTACAAGTTTAGATTATCTCCTAATAACTACGTCCAATCCCAAATTGAGCAAGCCTAGGGCGACAGTGGCAAGGAAAAACTCCCTGAGTGTTATAGGGAGAAACCTTGGGAGGACCAAGACTCAAAAAGGGACAAAACCTCCTTGGGCGGCGTAGATGATAAATCTAAGGGCGAAACTAGTCATGGAGTCAAAGTTTGAATAAAATGTGAAGTATGCACATCGGCATTACGTGGCCTGGGTATGGTGGGGCTGAAGCTGATGACGGAAGCAGCTTGTGTCTTCTAAAGACCACCAGAGCTGAGTCAAGACAGAGACCCAAAGTGGTCATGACCGAAAGGAGATCAAGATTTTTTTTTTCATCATACCAGAACACAGAGATCATTCCTCTCAACCATAACCAGGGTAAGCGAGGGTAAAACAAGACACTTAAGACATTTAACATCACATGCGAAATAAGGTGTGTAACAAACAGCCACTACATAATATGTAAATAGGCTGTCTATTATCAGCCAAAGCTTGTTAATGATGCTGGACCATTGCCTTAGATGTAGACCAAACCCAGTTGTTTCCAGACTGCTTCTTTCCCTTCAGGTAATGATATTCAGCTCTACTTCTGTCATCTGCTTCTGACAAACAGTAATGTGTCTTATCTCCCCTGGGCAGGTGTGTGATCAGGGATGACATTTTGTCTGGTATAGTCGAGCGATGGAGAGTTCAGATTATGGAAGATCCACAGAGGTCATTTCATCATTTCATGAAAGTAATGAAATAAATGAAAAATAACCCCACTGTGTTTTTGTGAGAGTGAGCTGATTTAACATTTTATCTAAAAGAACATGAAAACAGAGGGTGTTTTGTGCACGGTTTAAACGTTACACTAGTGCAGCACATTGGAGAGATTGCCTTAATATCTCACATTATAATATCTTACATTATGCTAAAATCTGCCAACATCTTGATTGTCATGTTTTCAAAGAAAAAAATAACCAGCTTTCAAAATGATCCTAAATATTTCCCATCCATACTGACAGTTATATTGTCATGTTATATTTAATGTTAAGTACTTTTCTAATAACTCTAATTTGTCAAATAGTGCCCATGCTACTTCATTATTTGGCTGTGCATTTAATGTTTCTCTAAAACATTCTCCTATTCAAAATCAAAACAGAATCCATTACTGTACTTTTCACACTTACAGTGGTGCTTGGAAGTTTGCGAACCCTTTTACAATGTTCTACATTTCCACATAAAAATGACCTAAAATATCAGATTTTCCCACAAGTCTTGAAAGTAGACCAACAGAATCAAATTAATCAAATGAGACAAAAATACAGGGTGTCTCAAAAGTAAAGAAACACCCATAAAAGAGGAAAGCAGTTTGGCAGCCGATCCAAAATGGCGAGAGTCACATACATTTTGCCACTCTCAGATATTTAACGTCGGATCATTTTCTTAAATAGTAAATAAAAGAGGAAGTGATATTAGAGTTCCCTCTGTTTACTTTTAGGCCTTGTGTTTAATTCTGATGATGCTTTAGGTCATTCATATGCAGAATTTTCATTTTCAATTTCTTCATTTCAACTTAGATGTATTTATGTCTAATGTTATGCCTCCAGTGCATTTTAGGGAGTATAGATTTTTAAAATTTTATTTATTTAAATTGATAAGTAAATGACAATCAGTATGAAGTCTGTGTTGGGACATACAAAGCCGTTCTTGAATTGCAAGTTATTGTATGCAGTTGCCCAGTGTACTTACACAATCAGTGCTCTAATATCCTAAAGCCATAAATCAGGCAGGCCTGCTGAGTCATAGTTATGTTATCAAAATATTTACATGTTTACAACAGAGTATTGGAAAAATGCTGCCTGGTCTGGTTTTTGCTGCGACATTTGGATGGTAGGGTCAAAATTTGGTGTAAACCATTTGGTGAAAGCATGGATCCGTCCTGCCTTGTATCAATGGTTCAGGCTGTTGGTTGTGTAATGCTGTGGGGGATAGTTTCTTGGCACACTGAGCCCCTTAATACCAACTGAAAGCCTACTGTTGTTGCATCCCTTTATGACCACAGTGTACCATCTGCTGATGGTTACTTCCAGCAGGATGACATGCCATGTCACAAATCTCAGACTGGCTTCTTGAGCAATGAGTTCACTGTACTCAAATGACCTCCACAGTCACCTGATCTCAATACAATAGAGCACCTTTGGAGTGTGGTGGAACGAAAGATTCGCATCATGGATGTGCAGTCGACAAATCTGCGGTAAGTACAGTGGGGCAAAACGGTATTTAGTCAGCCACTGATTGTGCAAGTTCTCCTACTTAAAAAGATGAGAGAGGTCTGTAATTTTCATCATAGGTACACTTCAACTATGAGGGACAAAATGAGAATGAGAAAAAAATCCATGAAATCACATTATAGGATTTTTAAAGAATTTAATTGTAAATTATGGTGGAAAATAAGTATTTGGTCAGTAACAAAAGTTTCAACTCAATACTTTGTAACATAACCTTTGATGGCAATGACAGGGTTAACAAAACATGTCCTGTAAGTCTTCACCATGTTGGCACACCACTGTAGCAGGTATTTTGGGCCCATTCCTCCTCCATGCAGATCTCCTCTAGAGCAGTGATTGTTTTAGGGCTGTCGCTGGGCAACATGGACTTTTCAAAACTTCCCTCCACAAATTTTTTTCTATAGGGTTAAGGTCTGGAGACGCTGGCTAGGCCACTCCAGAACCTTGAAATGGCTTTTTACAGAGCCACATCCTTCGTTGCCCGAGCGGGTTTGTGTTTGGGATCATTGTCATGCTGGAAGACCCCAGCCACGTTCCCTCGTTTCAATGCTCTCACTGATAGGAGGTTTTGGCTTAAAAATCTCATGATACATGGCCCCGTTCATTCTTCCCTTAACACGGATCAAATCGTCCTGTCCCCTCTGCAGAAAAACAGCCTCTAAGCATGATGTTTCCCACCCCCATTGATCACAGTATGTATGGTGTTCTTCTTGGGATGCAACTCAGCTTCTTCTTTCCTCCAGTTGAGTTGTTAACAAAAAGTTCTATTTTGGTTTCATCTGACCACATGATATTCTCCCAATCCTCTTCTGGATCATCCATATGCTCTCTGGCAAACTTCAGACGGGCCTGGACATGTACTGGCTTAAGCAGGGGGACACGCCTGGCACTGCAGGATCTGAGTCCCTCTCGGCGTAGTGTGTTACTGATGGTAGCCTTTGTTACGTACGTCAGCTCTCTGCAGGTCATTCATCAGGTCCCTCCGTGTAGTTCTGGGATTTTTGCTCACCGTTCTCATGATCATTTTGACCCCAAGGAATGAGATCTTGCGTGGAGCCCCAGATTGAGGGAGACTATCAGTGGTCCTTCCACAGTTGATTTATTCACACCAACCTGCTTGCCTATTGTAGATTCACTCTTCCCAGCCTGGTGCAGGTCTACAGTTTTTCTTTCTGGTGTCCTTTGACAGCTCTTTGGTCTTGGCCATGGTTGAGTTTGGAATCTGACTGTTTGAGGATGTGGACAGGTGTCTTTTATATAGATAACAAGGTCAAACTCATGCCATTAAATCAGGTAGAGAAGCTCATAGCTCAAATGTTCACCTCTAAAAGCTTTTCGATTAATTAATTTTATGGGAGTTCCCACAGTGTGCCATTCCAGTACCAGAATTTTGTGCAACTAAACACAGAGTCTGCAACTAACAAGAACTGGAGGACACCCTAGCCAAGCTGTCCCCCCTAACTGCCGTCCCATGCCTGCTTTACTACACCTGATCTGTAAAACAAAACAGATACAGATTTGTTGACCTCTCCTGTGCTTTTACTCTTAATGGAGCCCATTATCCTGTGAAGATAAAGTGTGTAAACATATATAGGAAGCTTTGTTATTTGGCTTTGAATAGCAGAGAACACTGTTACAAAAACAGGAAGTAGTACGTGAAGGTCTGCTCCATTTACTAAAAAGAGTCAAAGCTTTTCATTTGATCGTAAGCCTGAAAGTCTCCGTAGCTCTGCTTTCTGAAATGACAGTATACAGTGGTGCTTGAAAGGTGCTTGATATATGACCTAAAACATCATCAGATTTTCACACAAGTCCTAAAATTGGATAAAGAGAACACAGTTAAACAAATGAGATGGACTTCTGGGGACGCCATGTTGAAGGCAACAGCTTAAAAAGTAAGCAACAACATTATTTAAAATGGCATCGACCTGCCGAACCAGAGTCTCAACTAAGCAAGAGAAAGTGAAAGACAACCGACAACTCGAAGCATCAAATCCAAACTTCAGTGAGTGAAGCGGCTAACGTTAGCTTAATACTAGCAGAGCTGGAGAAATAAAGGTCTGAGAATCGAGAGGGCCACGAACAGACCAAGATATTGTTGTCAAAGCTGGATTCATCAGTGAAAGAACTGATAGTTGAAATGACAAAGCTCAAGACGAGAATTACAGAGACAGACAGCCGCATTAACATGGTGGACGAAAACGAGACGAGATATTAAAACGCAATCCGATATCTGCTGCACCGAGAGACTGACCTGACAGCCAGATGTGAAGACCTGCAGAACAGGTCAAGACTCAACAACTTGAGAATCTACCGAATTCCAGAATGCAGTGAAGGAAAAGATGTGAAGGGGTTTGTGAAAGAGTTGATTCAATCAGTCTTCCAACCAATGCCAGAGGTGAATCTACAAATAGAAAGAGCCCACCGATCTAACAGCCAAACCAAAAAAATCCCACTGCTACTCCGAGGTCTCTGATAGTCAAATCCGTGGATTACTCAGTAAAGGATGCGATACTAAGACAAGCATGGGCCCAGAAAAAGGTCCTCTACAAATCAGAACCAATATTTTTTGATCATGACTACTCCCTGGAGCTGCAAAAGAAGAGAGCACAGGTGCGAGAAGTAATTAAACAATTAAAGCAGAAAAACATCAAGGCTATATGTATTTATCCAGCGCAGCTAAAAATGTTCACGGTATCTGGGGAAAAGACCCACCAGACCCTCGTAGATGCCCTTCTGGACCTTCAAGAGCTCGGTATGAAGATTCGTGTGGACGAACGAGACCAGATGGAGAGGGAGCAGTCTCAGTACAGTTTGTGTAACGGAGGAAAGAGACGAGGATCCAGCAGTGCTTACCAGCACGGATATCAGGGCCATCTTCAGTGGAGCTGAGTGACCTCAATATATGCCTACATTCACTTTTATGGAACTTGAAATAATGAACGTTAGGATGACAAATCTAATTCTGCTATAATGGACGGAACTTAACTATGTATGTTAACTACCCGCGCAATAAGCAGCGACCGCGCCGCGAGCCGGACGACAGCAGCGCAGACACTGTGTGTGAATCCCACAGAGGATCAGTCACCCGCCTCTGCCCAGGTTACAACGGGAACTGGTTTGTGTTTACTGAAAACCAGTTGGGTATGTGGAAGTGCACTTTTATATTTCACTTGTTCCATTGTAAGTTTATATGTTGTTTTGTTTACCTTGAGATGTTGATGGACCATCTTGTACTCTTACCATACTCGACTTTGTGCACCAGAAAAGGCCTAACATAATTGCATATGGATAGTCTAAACTGTGTTAGTTATAATGTAAAGGGAATAAGCAACCCAATTAAAAGGAAAAAAAATACTTAATCAATCAATTGGGATTGGACGTAGTTATTAGGAGATAATCTATACTTGTAAAGTTGCTTTGAGACAATGCTCCATTGTAAAAAGCGCTATATAAATAAATCTGACTTGACTTGAATAAAAAAATCTGCACTGCTCTGTAGCTATGATTCAGGAAACTCAGTTGTCAATGAAAGAACATTTAAAGCTAAAAAGGGAATGGGTGGACCAGGTATTTAGTGCGTCCTTTAAAAATGGGAGGAAAAGAGGGGTTGCTATCCTGTTTAGCAAATCAGTCTAATTTTAACAATGAAAAAACGATTGAAGACAATGAGGGCAGATATTTGATGGTAATAAAAACTACAAGAGGTACTAAAATAACAATGCTGAATGTATATGCTCCCAATGAAGATTGCAAATACTTTTTTAAGAATGTGGCATCTTTACTAGCAGACAGAGCAAAGGGAATTATTCTGATAGGTGGGGACTTCAACTGCGTCTTGAGACAAACCATGGACAGACTCCCAGTAGAAGTAGGACCCCTATCCGGAAAGTCTACAGCTCTTCTAACAATGATGGATGAACTAGGCTTGGTGGACATCTGGCACCACCTACACCCCAAAGAAAAAGACTTCACTGGTACATGGTAGTTACTCCAGGCTGGACATGTTTCTGATATCCGGAACAGATATATATAGGACCAGAAAATGTGATATTGAACCAATTACTATATGAGACCATGCCTCAGTCACCAAGTAAACAGTTTAAATATTGGAGATTCAATGTGTCGTTACTTAATGACGAAGTGATACAACAGGAAATGTGTAAAAACCTTAGAGTATTTTGTTACGAGCGATAATGGGACGGTCTCACCCTCCATTCTCTGGGAAGGGGCCAAAGTGGTGATGAGATGTAGCATTATGGCCATCTCTTCAAGGTTAATAAAAAAGAGATTGGCAAAACAGGTGAAATTGGAGAAGGAAATTAAGACATTAGAGAAACAACATCAACAACTAAAAGACCAGAGAATATTAGACTCATTAAAAGTAACTAGACGACAACTGGAGGACCTCTTAACTTACAAAACAGAGAGAGCACTGCGATTTATGAAAATAGGAAGTATTACAAAATGGGCAACAAAGCGAGCCGCCTGTTGGCTTTTCAG